>AWOL01S0055429.1:83615-112292 GCA_000715115.1 Nicotiana otophora | reverse complement strand
ATGAATCAATGTTTGCAACCATTAATTCTTGAGTTCTAGCAAGAACTAGGCTAAATATCACTAACCCATTCACATTCAAGCCCTAAAAGCAAATACCCATCAAATACCCACTCTAGGGTTGGGTCACAACCCTAGCTATGAGTTTAGCTACTCATGGAAATAACATAAATTAAAGATGAAATGAAGATAAAATCCATAATATTAATTTTTGAAATGAAAATCTAATGTTAAGAAGTGAATCTAGTACAAAATTTCCGAAAATAGAAAAGTCATCCATATTAGGTGCTCATACAAAACATAACATCCCCTAAAAATGACAAAAAGTTCTATTTATACTAAGCCGAAAATATCTGACAAAACTGCCCCTGCGGAGGTTGTGCGGCCGTGTAATTCTGAGTGCGGCCGCACTCTTGTTTTCGCGGCCGCATAATTCTGATGCGGTCCGCGTTCTTCTCTTTTGGATCTGGGTTGAGCTGAAATTTCGTGGACCGCATAATTCTAAGTGCGGCCGCAATCCAGATTATGCGGTCGCATAAAAGTGATGCGGTCCGCACTTGCTTGAGTTTGGCTTGAAATCAACTCTCTAATTCTTCATCTTACGAACCGCATAATTTTGGTCGTGGCCGCACAAGGGACTTCCACGGCCGCACAATTCTGGTGCGGTCCGCACTTCTCTCTTTTGCTCAAGTTGTCAGCTCTCTGAATCTCAGTCATCGCGATCCGCATAATTTCAATTGTGGTCGCACATGGATTTTCACGGCTGCACATTTCTGGTGGCCCAAAATCACACTTTCTGAATCTCCCTCTTGCGGACCATATAATTATGATCGCGGCCGCATCATGGCTTTCACGGCTGCACAATATTTGTGCAGTCCGCACTTCAGACCTCTTTGCCCAGCCTTGGTTTTTGTTCAACTTTTGACTCCTTTGTGAGTTGATTTTGATTCCTTCGGCTCATTTTGAACAATTCCTGCAAACAAGCATATTTTATTAGTTTTCGGGAATACCTTCAAGCAGTTTTGGCCTAAAATACAAGTAAAAGAGAGTAAATAATAGGTTAAAATCCCTACTTATCAGGAGACACCTAGTGTAACTGGCACACACAGTCCCTTAAGCTTAGCTTTGCTCACATTTCTTACTTTTGGAAAGCATCTTCCTGAATGACCATTCTCTGAATTTATCATGAATCTTCTTCCTTTGTCCATTCTATTATCGCCAGAACGAAATATGAAATTCTCACGATACCGATTATTATCAAATCACTCAGCCCCTAATTCATGTTTAGTTTATCTTGTTCATCAGTCCATACTGATTTCTATTATTCTGGGGTCTAACTCTTCATTTTGGTAATCACGTTAGAGTCACAAACTTATTTTTCAAAATGAGGATATGACTTTATGGCCTATATTATTTTGTTGTCTCAAGGCCTGTCACTTCTCGTCTTTTCCTTCACTTGACTATAGACTCTGTAATACTGTCATCTTTTTTATCTACCATTGTCATCCATGTATCATATCTTACTCATAATGCTTCATTGACTCTCTTCTTATTTCCTGGTAACATCTATGTCTATCACTTTATTCTGAAAACTCGAACAAGACATTCTTTTGCTTCTAGCTCCTTTTGCTCCATTCACTGGCTCTTCGGGTTGCCTAACATTCTCTTTTTACTAGGGACAGGAGCCATACTAAGGTAATACTTATCCCTTCAAGGCTTCCAGTGCTTGTCTTTGCAAATAAAAAATATTTTGAATACCCTAGTGTTCATATCTAGTTGTACTATTCTAGAATGCACCATCTGGGTGTCTCACAAGGAGATCTATGAGCACCTTTGTAATATTCTTCGGAAATGTCAACTAAAACAACCAATCCATTCACTATTTTGGGTTACTCTAATCCCAGCCGGATCCTGATATCCTGTCCTGTCTTAAACCATATCTGCTAGCTCCCATAGGGCATAACTGAGAACGGTGTGGCCAATTGTACATACCTCTGTTACTGGTGAAGGTAACTCAAAATGCTTAGATCTCTTTTACTGAATTATAGATAATGATCATATTCACTAGTTGGGTACCTCGTTCCCTTCTTCACCTTGCTTCTTTTACTTGTTGAAACTTGTATCTATCTTCTAAATCTCTTATTTCTTTTCACCATATGGGTGGATAGATATTCTTGCCTTAAGGCTCCTTATCAAGAAGTTTACATATCTTAGTACGCACATGATCTACTGAAGACCTTACATTTACTCATCATAAGCATGATACAAAATCGGGTTCCTCTGACTCAACTCTTCCACACCCATATCTCTTACCAAGCGTCTTTCTGGATGAAGGTATCGTCGTATTATGAATAAGATAAGGTTTAGGAAATTGATTTCTTACAACTGAGCTCTACCACCCGATCTAGAGTAAGAAGAAAGAGTGACATTCCTAAATGCCCTGTATCCTCCTGCTTATAAGTGTGTTGCACAACACACCCATAAACAAGACTCTACTAGACACGACATGTAGACTCCCTAGGACAGAAATACTCTGATACTACTTTTGTCACGCCCCGAACCTGGGGGGCGAGACCGGCACCAGGTGCCTCACCTATCCTTGCATACCAATTTACGACTAAGGGACTCTGAACATATAATGTCATACTTTAGTCGTGGCCACATTGCAAGATAATTTGCAAAGAAAAATATAAAACTGAAAGAAAGCTAACACTGACTAAACATCAATATAAAGCTGGGCCGACAAGGTTGTCACAACTACTATAGTTGACAAACCAACAAAATATACATACAAGGCCTACAAGTCCGACATACTGCGCTAACTGACAGGATATGTCTACAAACATCTACTGATGGATGTACTGTGATCGGAACATGGCCCCGATCTACCCATAACCTATATACATATATACACAAGATGTACACAAAACTCTAGACCTGGCAACTCTGAAGGACATGGAATTACCGATAAAGTTGAACTCGGGCAACACCTACTGAGGAGGTCTACCCGTCTGTCTGTCTGAACATGCACGCATGAAATGCAACGTCTCCATAAAAAGGGACGTCAGTACGAAATAACGTACCGAATATGCAAGGCGATAAAATAACTGAAAGTAACTAGGAGTCAAATATGATCTGGAGATATACTTACCTGCTGATACTGACTCAACTCTCTCAATATAGTAAATAAAATAGATGTACGACCCTATAAATCTCGGAACGTGTAACTGCTCCGCCGTAGTAGGCTCGCTCATAGGCGCTTGGCCATACTAGGATCTGTACCTCAGCCATGCTGGGCTCGCCCATAGGCGCTAGACCACAGTAGGCTTGGTATATAACTTACCATCTGATCAGAGGTTGCCCAATAGGGGCCTGCCTACCGATTATAGCTCGATGGTGGTGAAAATACTCTAATACTGTATATATATATATATAGACCCTCTGCTCTCTTGACTGGAAGAAGACAATAATCAATTGAATATAAAGTCCGGATAAGGGAGAATACTGTAACTTATGTGACTAGGATAATGAATATAAATTCGGGAGTATGAACTTCTCTTTGTGCTTCGTTATCAAACACATGTAGTTAAGAGATCATGCTAAAATGAAGGAAGGTCTTAGCCTTAACATACCTGAGCCGATTCTCTTGACAATCCCTTTAACACACGTCAATTGTGACAACATGTAACGGCGGACCGAAGTAGGGGAAAAATCCGTGTGATATTCTTGAAAAAGATTGCACCGTGCTCCCTTAGAATTTGCAAATCCCGTTACTATTACACAGTATAACGTCGTATGAAATTTTTGCTTAAGATCGTTACCTTGCTGAACTTTTACTCTATATCTCTTTATGAATTCGATCACAATATTGAATAACCTTTCTTGCTGAAGCTATCTGTTACTACATGTAGTCATAAGCCTCAATTTTCCGGTTTTGAGAGGCTTTTTATATAAGTGGGTGTGGGCCCCCCACTTGGTATGATTAAGCCACATAATCTCACAAATTTTGCCACCTTGAAGAATGATTTAAGAGTCATATTTTGTGACTTGTTGGCTGCCACGTTAATGCTCATCCATTCCCAACCAATTAGCGACCAACATCTTAATTAATTGTTAATCTCCCACTAAAATCTATAATTATCCGATTATTCACATAATTAGGAATTAACTAAAATTACTTAAAATACTACTCTCTTTTAACACACTTTGCACACCTCACTATTATGGTCTTGTGGTACCTTGTATGGCACTAGTCCATCAATACCGGATATTTTAGCTCGGCCATATTTTATCCCAAAATGTCAAACTTCGATGAAAATTCATTTTCTTCGCTTCACTTACCCTCTCACCTTCACAAATTTACTTATCACTTGTTTGAAATAGCATAATGCTTATGATCTCAAGATAATCTCATTCCCAAACTTATGTCGATTAACTTACGACGAAACTTTAACGTATGAAAATACTCAATGTAACATCTCATTTCCGAGCTTCCATCAATTTATTTATGGTGTACTTTCGCGTATGAAAATATGGGGTGTAACAAATATAACATAAATTCACAACCATGCAATCTGTGCACCAACAAGCAAAAATTCAAATGTACTCAAACATGGAAAATGACTTAATGAGAGAACCGTCTTGCAGGATCAACAAGTACCACCACAAACACAATGCTATGAACCCACCACACATAGTCTAACCAAGACACGCAAATCGAACACAAAAGATCATATCTTAACATATTTCGCTGCAACGCGTGACCCCATCTAAACACCAGTCAATATGAAATACCTCGAGCCACAATGTTCAAAATCAACAACCATAAGCAAGTAAAACAATAACCACACAAAGTGCATGACCATAATCATGAAGAAACAGATAACACGATATACCATCAATAGGAAAGACCATAATCATGGTGTAGCTAGCCAATCAATACCTCAATAACCATCTCACTCGAAGCAGAAACGCATCTTATGTGCGTATAACTAACAAATCACAACCCTTTATAGTATAGAATAGTAACACATAGAATACATCAAAACACGAACAAGCTCAACTCTAACCGAATGACTCACCCCTCAACACCTAACAGATATGAGTTAACAAATCTAACCCGGTGTAGAATGCACACCCCCTCGGGCCTACCAATGGACCCTAAATCAACTCTGGTCATCCCCAAATGGATAAATAGCCCTCCAACAGTCCATAAGGATCTAACCATAACACGTACTATCGTCTGGATAACTTTGGCCATATCTTCAGAGTCCGCAACCATGAAACAATCTGCTTCCGAGAATTCCAATATCCAAATCCATAGAACACACGAATCATCGTAGTTGATCCCAACTCCACCTCCTAAATATCCATCACATCTCTTATACACAATCATCCCATAAAAAATACTTCTATTGCCACATGGAAAGAATATGAAAATCAGCTGTCGATCAACCTGGAAAGTACCACAATACCAATGAAGCATCTGACGTAAGAACACATTGCGCCTTCTGAAATGCGCACCCTTCTCAGGCAATACCAAGTAGTTATAACATTCATACAAATATCGAAAACTATCCATGATGTCCAAATTTTATGACCTTCCCTCCAAAACTGAACCGCCACCTTGTACATGTAAATCACAATCCCACAGGATATACCGCATCTATCATGCCATAATGTGAAAAGCACAAGAATCTCATTATCAACTCCGATTCACAAGAAGAATACATACCCGATCAGTCAGAAACCTTCCACTTGATCCCATCCATGAGAAAATCACAATACACAACATGCACCTCACGCCGCTAGGAAATATTCATCTCAAATTGTGGTAGAATCATCGAGAACTCTTCGAAACCCATTTGCATATAACCAAGCCATTAGAACTGAATCTTTCTAACTCCACCAAGCCACGCTGGTCTCCAAACCCAAGAGTATTGCCACAAAATACCTATAGAGACTCACCACATCATAAATACCCAAAGAACTGATCATATCCATTACCGTGCTGATCCAACCTACTACCAAGCTGTCCTATTTCCCCGAGTTCCTTCCGAATTACCCTCAAGTCGACACTTCTCCATGCCATAACACCACGATCCTTACCCAAAGCTTACCACAAGAGATCCTACCATAAAACCACATCGCCCCTAAGGCCCATAAGACGTCGTACTCCCTCTTAAGAACCCTAAAAGTACCATAACTGAGACACCCACTCTAACCCAGAGAGGACCTCCCCATCACTCCAAACCCTAATAATTTCTCACCTCACTTTGCTGCCTCTCTTTCACTTTCCCCTCTCTTTTTTCTCATCTCTATCAGCCATCAATCTCCAAAAACCTTGCACATATTTGTGCAAGGTCACTCGAAATCATTCGAAATCATCTTTTCTACCTCTCTATCAGTGAATCCCGCTATTAATTTCCTCTTTAAATCACATTCGAAACACCTAAATCTGAAACCCTAAGCTCAAAATACTATTGGCTTGATTTCTTCTCCATGCTTTCTGTCACGACCCAAATTTTTCTCCGTAGGATGTTGTGATGCCACCTAGTCTTAAGGACTAGGTAAGCCTAACAGTTACTAAATTAGTGGTAACTCAACCAACAATTATTAAATATGAAATAGAAATTTCCTACAATCCCAAAATAGGTAGTACAAGTCATAGCTCTATAGAGTTTACTAGAAATATTTCTAAATACAACTGTTCCAGAATATAATCAATAGTGTAGGAAATATATCAGAAGGTGACTCTGGTCATGCGAACATAACATCAGGTATACCTTAAGTCTCCATAGCAATGTCCAATCAATTAGCAAGATTATCAACAATACTGAGGTACCTGGATCTGCACAAAAATATACAGAAGAGTAGTATGAGTACACCACAACGGTACCCAGTAAGTATCAAGCCTAATCTCGGTTGAGTAGTGACGAGGCCGGGTCAAAATACCTACCAGACATATAAACCTGTACAAAATGCTACATAAAGCTAACAAGGAAAGAATATCAGTGTAAGGCCAATAATAGAAGAATTTCCAATACAAATCAATAATGAAAATAATGAGAACAGGGAAGGCATCGAGCAAAACATCAAGCAATTGAGAAACAACACAGTCAGAGTAAAAATATAATATAAAAATTACACGACATCACCCTTCGTGATTTTACTCTCGTCCTTACCATGAAATGATGAATAAGTTAAACACAATTCCAACTTGAACATAGTAAAGCATCAAATGAATTATTAAGCCAATTTATTATTTAAATAAGGTAAGATAGTGGAGAGGTTGTGCAAATAGAATATCAATTGAGTTTAGTTTAAAAAAATATGAGATCCAATATAATATTGTATTTATACAAATTAAGACATTCAATCAAATTTTAAAGAGATAAATATAGGTTTTATTAAAGTATAACGCATTATCAATTTTTCACATAATTATACGATAATATGATAATGAAGAAGTTGAGGTATCAACTATAGTAACAATATAATCACCATTTAAATTAGTAGATCTTCGAACAAGATATGAGTTTTTATTTTTGAAAGACACACAAGTGGAATAGGCTGAAAATGCTTTCATTTAGCTCTGCTAAATTCTCAGCAACTTACCATATCACATTGGATGCATGACTCACACAAGAAGTCCATATTGTTCCATTTTTAATATATTGATGGTTAATTAAATATAATCCAAATACAATGAGGTGGTTTAAGGAACCACAATAACCGTCCCAGCATGAAATGCATCCTGAGAATCACAATCAGAATTAACCTTAATATCACAATAATTTCATATTTGTATATTTGTTGTGGCGTGCAACCCGATCCCTCATAATAATAATAATAATCATATCTGTTGCAGCGTGCAACCTGATCCCTCTCAATATTAAATCATATGCGTTGTGGTGTACAACCCGATCTCACTCAATATTAAATTATATCTGTTGCGGCGTGCAACCTGATCCCGCTCAATATTAAATCATATCCGTTACGGTGTGAAACCCGATCCCACTCAATATTAAATCATATATGTTACGACGCGCATCCCGATCCAACACAATATTAAATCATATCTGTTGCGGCGTGCAACCCGATCCCTCTCAATAATTACCAACAAAGTTTCAACCAACTACGGCATATCGCAAAATCAAGAGAAATGACAAGGCTACACAAAGAAATCACAATTAATGAAAAAGACTACACGATAGCTCACAAAATCAAATAACAAGGAAATGTCAATCCATTATCCAAGGCACAATTTATGAGCATCAATTAAGGCCTGAAGGCCTCATAATTATTTACCTGAATTAACGATTCACATTTAATGACATCTGGGCACTAATATCGTAGGCTAAAATTCAATAATTACAACACGAATATGGCTAAATATGCACAGAACACATGAAAGAATTATCAAATAAGTCTTAAAAGGCATGACTCCCTATTAGTACTATAATATACATTAAATTGCACAAAAGGAGAATTTAAAATACATAAAGTTTCATCACAAGGATCTGGTCCTTGTATAACTCCCACTGCGGCTTATAGCCCGGTTTAAACATATTACTTCATATTAAAATGCGAGGATCTCATCCTCAACTCTGAATCACAAGTAATATGCATATCGTGCCAACCAAAATCTTTCCATTTCTTCTTTAAAATAATTTTAGTTAAACAAAATCTCGACACATAATGAACCCACATACCGGTAGGGCATATAATTCATAAAATTGTAATCAATTATCTCGAAATTATATTAAAACCCATTGTAGTGAGTAACAGAAAGTCAATTTTGAACTCATAACCCTCAATAATGTACACAACAAAAATGATATACATGGGTTAACACCATCAAATCTCCCAACAGGGATAAACACGGGAGTAGGGTACAAATTCACAAACTCACCATATAAGGAGCATGAAAGAAGGTCTCACCTCGATAATCGGAATTGGAACAAAATAAGAAGAGTGCTCCTCTATTATGAATTAAATCATACATATAACGACACCATCTGGTGTAACAACCTCATCTAATTCATAGCAATTATATCAACGGGCCGGGCCTCCCCCTCTCGGACGCCCTCTGCCCTCCTGTCCTCCATTCCTATGGATATGTAGGTAGAGTAGCAACTGAAATGGAGTCTGTAGCTTGAGTGCTATGATGAAATATGTCTCTCCCAAGTGTGAGACAATCTCTCATAATGTGTCTAGTATCACCACACTCATAACAACCTATCTGCGAGTTCGACTGCTCATACTGAGTCTGTGCTAGATAACTGGAATAACTATTATAGGAATCTTGTGCCAGCGGTGCAGTAAAAGAACTTATTGGTGCACCCCGAGTAATCTGATGTGCAGGCTGAGCTGACCGACTGCTCGAGTCTCCGCCATAATGAGTTATAGGTGCAGAGTAGCATCCACTGAATTCTCCAGAACCTCGTGACCTCTTGGTCTCCTTAGTTCCCTTTTTCCTCAAGTCAAACATGTTTTAACATCTTGGCAATTTCCACCATTGGCTAAAGTGAAGTATCAACTTGTAGCCCCCGAGTCATACAAAATCTAAGATCATAACTGAGTCCTTTAATGAACTGTGGACTCACTCTCTAGCTGTAGGAACCAAAGTAAGAGTATGCCAGGCTAACTCTTTGAACCTGATGGCATATTCTGACACCGTCATGGTGTCCTTACTCAGCCTTTCAAACTCTGTGCTCCACGCATTCCGTAGAGTCTAAGGAACAAAGTCCCTCAAAAATATCTCTAAAATTTGAGCCCAAGTAGGTGGTGTTGCATTGGCTGGTCTGCCCTCTTCATAAACTTGCCACAAACACTGGTGGGGAATTATCTTTCCAACGGTCAATTTCTTCCTTTGCTATGCTGACCCAACACCACCGAGTTGACCTATTTCTTCACATATTCCTCGATTCTTCCTTGGGGTAATACTTCCCCTATTTGTACACAACGATCCCCAAAAGTAAAGCTCGGTACAGATAAATCTTGGCACGAACCAAGTAGCTCATTAGCTCATCAACCACCGTACTTCCTCTGAAGCACCCCCTACTGCCTCAACCGAAATGTCCATGTTGGATAGATCTTCTATAAATCGAAAATTGTTTTTCTAACTCTGTTGGTACTGAAGTATAGGATTATTAATGACTCAATCATATCGCGAGTCCCAATATTGTCACCTGCAAAATCTCAGGCCTTAAACATATGCAAATTTTGGTGAACCTTTCAGTACCACGTATGTATATCTCATGCCAGGACTGATATAACACATGACATCGCAATATGTTCTTCTATAGTAGACTCCCTCATTTGGCATGAATCCATAGGACACAACATCCGATGATCCGCAATACAAACTGTTATAGCTCGTACTTATCAACCAGATGCCAGAATCCGCTGCACCCTCACGTAAATCACTGAGTGATCCTTCAATACATCTGCATCTTCAGTTGGACCACATGTTGAGACATGTTTGAGCATCTCTGGCTCCCTCGTAGTCTATCTACAACATCACGAACCGTCGGCGCACATATGATACCAAGTGCATAATGTCATACACGAGTGGATGTGAATGAATATAAGATATATGCTTTAAGATGAATCAATATCGCACGATAAGGAATAAAAGAAGTGGAATTTCCCATTAGTTTTCGTATCCTCTCGAAGATAAGTAAAAACGTCTCCGTACCGATCCACAAGACTCTACTAAACTTGCTTATGATTTGTAGCACCCATGAATCTAGAGCTCTAATACCAACTTGTCACGACCCAAATATCTCTCCGTAGGATATCGTGATGGCACCTAGTCTTAAGGACTAGGTAAGGTTAACACTTACTGAATTAGTGGTAACTCAATCAACAATCATTAAATATGAAATAGAAATTTCCTACAATCCCAAAACCGGTAGTACGAGTCACAGCTCTATAGAGTTTACTAGAAAAATCTCTAAATACAACTGTTCCAGAATAGAATCAACAGTGCAGGAAAAATATCAGAAGGTGACTCTGGGCCTCCGAACGCAACAACAAGTATACCTTAAGTATCCATAGCAATGTCCAATCAATTAGCAGGATTATCAACAACACTAAGGTACCTGGAGCTACACAAAAATGTGCAGAAGAGTAGTATGAGTACACCACAGCGGTACCTAGTAAGTATCAAGCCTAACCTCGATAGAGTAGTGACGAGGCCAGGACAAGACACCTACCGGGCATATAAACCTGTACAAAATGCTACATAAAGCTAACAAGGAAAGAATATCAATGTAAGGCCAATAATAGAAGAATTTCCAATACAAATCAACAACGAAAATAATGAGAACACGGAAGGCATCGAGCAAACAACCAAGCAATTGAGCAACAACACAGTCAGAGTACCAATATAATATAAAAATGGCACGACATCACCCTTCGTGATTTTACTCTCGTCCTTACCATGAAATGATGAATAAGTTAAACACAATTCCAACATGAACACATTAAAGCATCAAATGAATTATTAAGACAATTTAGTATTTAAATAAGGTAAGATAGTGGAGAGGTTGTGCAAATAGAATATCAGTTGAGTTTAGTTTAAAAAAATATGAGATCCAATATAATATTGTATTTATACAAATTAAGACACTCAATCAAATTTTAACGAGATAAATATGAGTTTTATTAAAGTAAAACGCATTATCAAATTTTCACATAATTACACGACAATATGATAATGAGGAAGTTGAGGTATCAATTTGAGTAACAATATACTCACCATTTAAATTAGTAGATCTTTGAACAAGATATGAGTTTTTATTATTTAAAGACACAGAAGTGGAATAGCTTGAAATTTCTTTCATTTACCCCTGCTAAATTCTCAGCAACTTAACATATCACATTGGATGCATTACTAACACAAGAAGTCCATATTGTTTCATTTTTAATATATTGACAGTTAATTAATTATAATCAAAATACAATGAGGTGGTTTAAGGAACCACAGTAACCGTCTTAGCATGAAATGCATCGTGAGAATCACAATTGGAATTAATCTTAATATCACAATAATTTCATATTTGTACATTTGTTGCAGCGTGCAACCCGATCCCTCACAATAATAATCATATCTGTTGTGGTGTACAACCCGATCCCTCTCAATATTAAATCATATTCGTTGCAGCGTGCAACACGATCCCACTCAATATTAAATCATATCTGTTGCGGCGTGCAACCCGATCCCACTTAATATTAAATCATATCCTTTGCGCGTGCAACCCGATCCCACTCAATATTAAATCATATCCGTTGCGGCGTGCAACCTGATCCCACTCAATATTAAATCATATCTGTTGCTAACCCGATCCCACTCAATATTAAATCATATCCGTTACGGCGCGCAACCCAATCCCACTTAATATTAAATCATATATGTTGCGGTGCGCAACCCGATCCAACACAATATTAAATCATATCTGTTGTAGCGTGCAACCCGACCCCTCTCAATAATTACCAACCAATTTACAACCAACTACAGCATACCACAAAATCAAGAGAAATGACGAGGCTACACAAAGAAATAATAATTAATGAAAAAGGCTACACGATCGCTCACGAAATCAAATAACAAGGAAATATCAATCCATATTCCAAGGCACAATTTATGAGCATGAATTAACAATTAAGGCATGTAGCAGGTAAAGCATGATTTTAACGAGTGATTACAATCAATAATTAGCATATAATGGTGAACTTGACAACAAGGATAGAACATGTGCTAACAATCTCAAGTAAAGCACGTACATATAATCATGAAATGATATTTACAATCAATTGTATAAAAGGAGCCTAACGGTCCAAAACGGTCAAATACCACATATAGGTTGTATACCCACTTGTCACCTCGCGTACACGACCTTCACATAACATGAATGACATAATCATCCCAATTCCTAAGGGGTGGTTTTCCCCCCACAAAGTTAGACAAGACACTTACCTCAAATCGTGTAATGCTTTATTCTAATATGCCTTTGCCTCGCGAATCGGCCTCCGAACGCCTCGAATCTAGTCACAATTAATTCGATTCAGTCAATACAATTTATAGGAATAAATTCCATATGGAAATACTATTTTTCCAATAAAATCTGAAATTTGCACTTAAAATTGCCCGTGGGACCCACGTCTCAGAACCAGACAAAAGTTACAAAATATGAACGCCCATTTAACCACGAGTCGAACTATACCAATTTTACCAAATTCCGATATCAACTCGACCCTCAAATCTTCAATCTAAACTTAAGGATTTTCACAATGGTTTCAACTTAAATCACCAATCAAATGCTAAAAATAGCAATAGATTCGGGTAATTTGACCAAAATTGATTTAAGAACACTTACCCCGATGTTTCCCTTGAAAATCTCCCGAAAATCGCCTCACAATTTGCTTCAATCCGAGCTCCATAGCTCCAAATATGTTAAAATGGCCGAAACCTCGAAATATAGCTTATGTCCAAGCATTTACTCTTCTCGATCGTGAAGCACAAAATTTTCCAGCTCAAAAGTTGCTCTTCGCGATTGCGAAAAACCAATCACGATCGCAAAGCACAAACTCCCCAACTCTTCTAGATAACCTCTAGTATAATAGTCATAACATTTTGTACAAAACTACAAATGACAAATGGTTTGACGTTTTGGAAAACTAGACATCAAGATCTACAACTTTCATGTTTTTCTCATCTTCCAATTCCTTATAGATTTCGAGATATAATCTTCCAAAGTTAGCCCTCTGCAGCAACAATTTCTTCTTCGCGATTTCCAAACTTTTCCCAGATAGCCTGTAGTGTATCCATCTTACATTTTCGTACACAACTCCAAATTCCAAATGCTTTAATTTTCTGAATACTAGATACAAAGAACTACAACTTTTATTTTTGGATCATCTATAAATTCCTTATAGATTGCGAGATATAAGCTTCCAAAGTCAGGTCAGTGCAACCAAATTTTCCTCTACGCGATCGCGATTCACAGTGTCCAAACAGAAAAATTGCTCTTCGCGATCGCGACCATATGTCCGCAATCGTGATGCATACCTATGTGGTCAAAAATCAGCAACTAAAAATGGCCTAGACATTGTTCGAAACCACCGCGAAACTCACCCGAGCCCCTCGGGACCCTGTCCTAACATACCAACAAGTCCCATAACATAACATGGACCTGCTCGAGGCCTCAAATCACATCAAACAACGTCAAAATTATGAATCGCGCCTCGAATCGAATCATGAGTTTATGAATTTTCGAAATTCTATAATTTTCGTCGAAACATATCAAATCAATCCGGAATGACTTCAAATTTTGCACACGGGTTTTAAATGACATAATGGAGTTGTTTCAATTTCTGGAATCGAATTTCGACCCCGATATCAATAAAGTCAACTCCCAGTCAAACTTTCTAAAAATCTTCCATTTTCCAACTTTTACCAAAATGCGTCAAATTGTCCTACGGACTTTCAAATCCAAATCCGGACATACACCGAAGTACGATATCACCATAGGAAGCTATTGGCATTATCAGAATCCTATTCCAGAGTCGTTTTCTCAAAAGTCAAACTCCGATAAATACTTTTAATTTAAGCTTCAAAAATAAGGATTTTTCTTCCAATTTAATTCCGAACCTTCCAAAAAACCAAACTCGACCGCACACCTAAGTCATAATATGCATTACGAAGCTGCTAGATATCTTAAACCGTCAAATCGGGTGCTAATTCTCTAAACGACAAGTCGGGTCATTATACATTCAAATCCTTTTCTTAAACAAACGCTCGTCTTCGAACGTGCTAAGAATTATTCTGAGGTTATCAAATTGCTAATTGTACTCTTACACATAAACTCACGGGTGATACCACGTCACTGCACCTGACATAGGTTCGTCAACACCATCTTAAATTTTCCTACCTACACTTATAAACCTTAGAACCAAATTTTCTTACACTCCAATCATCTTTAAAATGGTCCTATTTTCATATCAATACACAGTATTAGTCTCAACCGGCTGTATTAACTCGTGCCTACACTCGCATAGTACAACCACATAACTTATTGCAATATACATACACCCATAACCACATCTCTGGTCATAATAGTTGTTCATAACCAATTACAGCATCGTCAGTTGACTTTATGTTAACAAAAATCCCATTTCAAACCTTCACAATACTGACAATGAGACACGAGGCATGAAGGCCTCATAATTATTTACATGAATCAACGAGTCACATTTAACGCCATCTGGGCACTAATCTCGTAGGCTAAAACTCAATAATTGCAACAGGAATATGGCTAAATATGCACAGAACACATGAAAGAATTATCAAATAAGTCTTAACAGGCATGACTCCCTATTGGTACTATAGTACAAATAAAATTTCACAAAGGGATAATTTAAAACATATAAATTTTCATCACAAGGATCTCATCCTTATATAACTTCTACCGCGGCTTATAGCCCGGTTTAAATATTTCACATCATATTAAAATGGGAGGCTCTCATCCTCAACTCTGAATCACAAGTAATATGCACATCGCGCCAACCAAAATCTTTCCATTTATTCTTTAAAATAATTCACGTTAAAAAAACAATCATGACACATAATGAACCCCATACCGGTAGGGCATATAATTCATAAAATTATAATCAGTTATCCCGAAATTACATCAAAACCCACTATAATGAGTAACAAAAAGTCATTTTTGGACTTATATCCCTCAATAGTGTACAAAACAAAAATGATATACACGGGTTAACACCATCAAATCTCCCAACAGGGATAAACATGAGAGTAGAGTACAAATTCACAAACTCACCATATAAGGAGCATGAAAGGAGGTCTCACCTCGATAATCATAATCGAATCAAAATAAGAATAGTGCTCCTCTATTATGAATAATATCATACATGTAACGACACCATCTGGTGTAACGACCTCAGCTAATTCATAGCAGTTATATCGACGGGCCAGACCTCCACCTCTAGGACGCCCTCTACCCGCCTGTCCTCCACCCCTAATTGAATATGTAGGTAGAGTAGCAACTGCAATGGAGTCTGTAGCTTGAGTGCTCTGATGAAATATGTCTCTCCCAAGTCTGAGACAATCTTTTATGATGTGCCTAGTATCACCACACTCATAACAACCCCTCTGTGGGTTTGACTGCTCATACTGAGTATATGCCGGATAACTGGAATAAATATTATAGGAATCTCATGCTGGCGGTGTAGTAAATGAACTTATTGGTACACCCCGAGTAATCTGATGTGCGGACTAAGCTGACCGGCTGCTCGAGTCTCCGCCATAATGAGTTATAGGTGCAGAGTAGCATCCACTGAATTCTACAGAACCTCGAGACCTCTTGGTCTCCTTAGTTCCCCTTTTCCTCAACTCAAACATGTTATAACATCTTGGCAATTTCCACCAGTTGCTAAAGTGAAGTATCAGCTTGTAGTCCCCGAGTCATATAGAATCTAAAATCATAACTGAGTCCTTTAATGAATCCGTAGAATAGCTCTCTGGCTGTAGGAACCAAAGTAAGAGTATGACGGGCTAACTCTTTGAACCTGATGGAATATTCTGACACCGACATGGTGTCCTGGCACAGCCGTTCAAACTCTGTGCGCCACACATTCTGTAGAGTTTGGGGAAAAAACTACCTTAAAAACATCTCTAAAATTTGAGCCCAAGTAAGTGGTGTTGCATTGGCTGGTCTTCCCTCTTCATAAACATTCCACAAACACCGGCGGAGAATTATCTCTCCAAAGGTCAATGTATCCCTTTGCTATGCTGACCCAACACCACCGAGTTAACCCATTTCTTCAAATATTCCTCGATTCTTCCTTGGGGTAATACTTCCCCTATTTGTACACAACGATCCCCAAAAGTAAATCTCGGTACAGACAAATCTTGGCATGAACCACGTAGCTCATTGGCTTATCAACCAAAGTACTTCCTCTGAAGCACCTTATACTGCCGCAACCGAAATGTCCACGTTGAATAGATGTTCTCAAAAGTCAAACTCCGATCAAATCTTTTCATTTAAGCTTCAAAAATAAGAATTATTCTTCCAATTTAATTCCGAACCTTCCAAAAAACCAAACAAGACCGCACACGTAAGTCATAATACTCATTATGAAGCTGATCGATATCTTAAATCGTCGAACGAGATGCTAATTCTCAAAACGACAAGTTGGGTCATTACACTTTTAAATCCAACTTATAGATTCGTCTGTGTTGTCCCTAGGTTATGAAGCAGTGACTTCAGTTTCCATTTTCATTAATTTAATTCAAAACCCCTAATCTGAAACCCTAGGATCAAAGGTGCAACTTCAAATCTCCGAAGTTCCTTCGTGTTCTATCAAATTGGAGCATACCTGAGCATATTCGAGAGCGTCATCATGATTATTCAAAGTTCAGAGGTCAAATGCAATGACCTCTGGATATTGGAGCTTTGACCGGTGGGTTTTGTCTTCAACGACCAGCCTTCCTCACTCAGTTAAAATCTTCTTATGATTTCTCCCCATGATATCTTCAATGTTCATTCGTTTTGCTTGCATCATATGGGCTTCGTCACTTTCCACTATTATTTTGAATCTGCTAAAACCCTAGAGGCTTAGTGGAACTATAAATAGGGCCTTTAATATTATTATCTACCATTACCTAATAACGAACAACCTAATAGATAAAACGACCAACAACCACCTAAGAGTAATTCTGAGATTCCAAAACCTAGGGTTACTTATTGATTTCTGTTCTTTTTGTGTTGTTTTTGAGTGCTTTCTCTGCTTCGAGCTTGAAATTTTGGGTCTTAAGAGATTAATAGAAATCCCTGTTTGGTCTCCTACCCTCGAGAAGGTCAGTACATCTCTAACTCTCCTCTTTTGATCTTTATAGAATGTTATGGATATGCTTGTTGGATTATGTTAACTGTGGTCGTTTGTGATGTTATCATTAATATAAAATGTTATCTCCATGTTCATGATGATATGTTGTTGATCTGAGATCATTTTTTATGTTTTTGAATATCTTTAAATTGATGTCTACTAGCATGTTATATGACCTTAATGACTTGCATCTCTGAGCCTTGTATATAGCAAACTGCAAACTTTGCCAACAAAGCATGTTTTATCAGCGTCCCATCAGAACAGATGCCAGAATAGATAGTTGCAAACCTTGTCACCAACGCTCAGCCAATCGATGACCGCAACTTAGCTTTGAAGTCAAGAGTATCTCTTGGGCATGCTTTTATTTCCTTTGCTATTACTTTAAAAATATTTTGACGTTTTTCTCATGCAGCTTCAGGTATGATTATGGTTTAGTCAATCACTCCAGAGTGTAGATCACTTTACATTTTAGTATAAAGCTCTCCTAACAAGCGGAGATGCACTCTACAAATCAAGATCTCCCAACAAGCGAAGACATTTCTTAGTGCAAAGCTCTCCCAACAAGCGGAGACACACTCTACCAATCAAGCTCTCCCAACAAGCGGAGATAATTTTCAAATGCTCTGACAACTACGGAATGGTACACAACTCGTTTAAAAAATCGAGTCAAGATTAAGTATCCCATCATCTCGATCCCAAATTATGGCTCGTCGGCAGCCACACATCATCATTCCTGCATCATTTACATCGCATCTTAATATATTCTGCATTATAATATATTGGTATGTGTGTATTTCATTTGTTTTGTTGGAACAAATACTGAAGCGTGGAACTTTACTAAGAAGTAGACCAAACTACAATGCTATGAGGGACATCAAACCATATTAGCGGGCCAAGGTCCCAAGTTTTAAGACGACCAGTTAAACTCAAGTTTTCAAATCCTTCAAATCAAGCCGCATAATGCAAGCTATCATGAGTGCCCAATCCTCCGTCTCGATGTATCAGCATAATAAGATATAGGGAAAATTACTGCGAGTACTTGTTCCTCATAAATCTTCACTCCAGAACTACATGAGGTTTGATCCTCGTTAAGCCTGAGGTATGTAAGAAATTCAAAGACAGAATTCGACCCCCAATCTCCCCAACATCTTCCTTAACTTAATCCTGCAATCTTTATTCCTGCAATGCACGCCTAAAGTCGAGACAAAATTGGCTTTGGTTAAATTTCTTTGCCCGAAAACTCTTTCATCATCTCCGGTCAAAGAGGGGCAGCTCTTGACAACCAATTTTTACTCTCCCTTTTAAAATTAATTTATTTATACTTAATAATTTATAATAAATATTTTAAAAGTATTTTTTAGTAATAAATACCTATTTTACAAACTTATTAAATATTAGTTTTTAAAATTAATCACGTAGTATTAATATTATGTAATTACAAATATACTTACTATTGTAAGATTACTGAAAAAACTTTTAAATACATCACATAGGACTATATAATAAATTTAATGAATTACTCTATAATTTTTAGTTAATTAGACTACTATGTTAATAATTAGAAAATAATGTTACAATTTAAAAAATAAAGTATTTTTATAAATAATTAATTAAAATAATTAGTAGTATATTTGATAGTTATAATTTTTACCACATTTTATTGAAATATTTTAAGTTTATTTAAATTAATTTCAAAAGGGATTAAAAAACAAAGTGCTACAATTGCAATTCTCAACTAAAAGCAAAGTGGTCATATCTTAAATTATTTTTAGCCCAAATGCCAAGCCCAAATGGATCTGACCCATTCCAAACACCCTATCTCATTCTATTTTGGCAATCCTTGCCATCACCTCTGGATCAATCACCACGCGCCACGTCACCCGTCTCCAGCACACACAAAATAAACACAAACCATCTGGGCCGTCCATCTCTTAAATCAACGACCCACATTTTAACTCTTTTCCTCTTTGATTCTTAAGCTTCCAGAGATTTATTTTCAACCATCTGATCAAAATAATCCAATGGCCTCCGAAGTTTTCCATTTAATCATTTCTAAATTCCTAATTATCAAAATGATCGGAGCTGTTGATCAACAAATCCAACGGCTCACATTCCATCTCCCAACTTTAACCCAAAGAAGGCCTCCCCATCACTCCAAACCCTAATCATTTCTCACCTCACTCTGCTGCCTCTCTTTACCTTTACTCTCTCTTTTCTCTCATCTACATCAGCCATCAAGCTCCAAAACCCTTGCACAAATTTGTGTAAGGTCACTGGAAATCACTATAAATTATCTCTTATGTCTCTCTATCCGTGAATCCCGCTACTAATTTTCTCTTTCAATCACAAATGCGAAACACCTAAATCTAAAACCTTAAGCTCAAAATATTGTTGGCCTGATTTCTTCTCCGTTCTTTCAAATCCAACTTACAGATCTGCTTTGTCCCTAGGTTATGAGGCCAGTGACTTCAGTTTCCATTTTCATTGATTGAATTCAAAACCCCTAATCTAAAACCTTAGACTCAAAGATGCAACTTCAAATATCCGAATTCCCTTCATGTTCTGACACATTGGAGCATGCATGAGCACATTCTAAGGCTTCATCATGATTATTCGAAGTCCAAAGGTCAAATACAATGACCCCTGGACATTGGAGCTTTGATCGGTGGGTTTTGTCTTCAACGATCAGCCTTCCTCACTCAGTTAAAATCTTCTCATGATTTCTCCCCATGATATCTTCAATGTTCATTCGTTTTGCTTGCATTATATGGTCTTCATCACTTTCAACTATTATTTTGAATATTTTGAAACCCAAGAGCTTTAATGGCACTATAAATAGGGCCTTTAATGTTCTTATCTACCATTACCTAATAACGAACAACCTAATAGATAAAACGACCAACAACCACCTAAGAGTAATTCTAAGATTCCAAAACCTAGGGTTACTTACTGATTTATATTTTTTTTTTTATTTCTGAGTACTTTCACTGCTTCGAGCTTGAAGTTTTGGGTCTTAAGCGATTAATAGAAATCCTTGTTTGGTCTGCTACCCTCAAGAAGGTCAATACATCTCTAACTCTCCTCTTTTGATCTTATTAGAATGTTATGGATATGCTTGCTGTTTTCTGTTAACTATGGTCGTTTGTGATGTTATCATTAATATAAAATGTTATCTTCATGTTCATGATGAAGTGTTGTTGATCTGTGATCATTTGTTCTGCTTTTGAATATCTTTAAATTGATATAGACTAGCTTGTTATATGACCTTAATGCCTTGCATCTCGGAGCCTAAACAACCTAGATGACTAAGTAACCTATATGAGCCTTAATGGCTTCCAGATAGTAAAATTTCCTCGATGTGCCTTAATGGCTTCCATGCTTGTCTAAACTTCAGAGTTTTCTGTCAATAGTTCTGTTGTGATCTTAATATCTGTACACTATTTTCCTATATTCTATTGCTCTGTAGTCAAGATTATTGTTGATGAACCTATCTAGGATAAACTTGTAAGTTCATAAGTTTATATCCTTCATCATTTAATTGAACCGTTAGAAATGTAAGTGTTTTAAGTGCTCTCTCCCTCTATATCTGTGTCTGTTAATTCTAAGAACAACTCTCTGAGTTTTAATTATTATGATAGTCTTATGTTCTTGTCTAATTGATTGGCTGCACATATATGAGATATGTTTACTAATCTGAACTCTTAGGAATACCAATAATCCTTTTGTACATATTCTGCTATGGTTAATTTATCTTGTTTTCATAATAATAGGCCATGGTTTTGTTTTCTAGTTGAATAGTAATTGCAGTTAAGCTTGACATAGTTGTCTTATGTTTAAAAGTAACCCTTAGTTGTATAAACTTGTTTGGTACAGTAATTTTCCTGTCTTTAGTTTTATTTATGACACTGCTGACTTTGAGAAGTTTACATTCAGTCATCATCAAGTTGTCTTATAAACATGACATAGTCATTTGTTGTAGTTGAGTGATAACTGTTTTCAAGCTGAGTATGATTGCTTCATATTCAAATGCTAATTTTAGCCTATACACCTAAGTTAAACATGTTTTGGTATTATATTTGTCTAAACATAGTTGTCTTATATTTAGAAGTAACCCTTAGTTGTATAAACTTGTTTGGTACAGTAATTTTCCTGTCTTTAATTTTATTTATGACACTGTTGACTTTGAGAAGTTTACATTCAGTCATCATCAAGTTGTCTTATAAACAGGACATAGTCATTTGTTGTAGTTGAGTGATAACTGTTTTCAAGCTGAGTATGATTGCTTCATATTCAAATGCTAATTTTAGCCTATATACCTAAGTTAAAAATGTTTTGGTATTATACTTCCCTTGTCTATAACTCCCTCTCTTTATAACATTGATGACTTAATTTTATAAAATACAAGGTTCACCTTGTCTTTGTACGGCCACTAACGTATTTGTGCGTAATTGATTTTAAATGTTGTATGTTCTCGTGTTTGGCTTCATGATTCCATGCCTTAATTTTAAAATTGTACTCAGTCCTCTCTTTCCTGATATTCTGAAACAGGATCTTATTTTCAATTCTATGAGAAGTTATCTATTACTACTGCTTGAACATAGTGGTTCCCTAAATATTAATGCTCTTATGAGAAGGATTCTGTTGAGCATCTTTATGAACTCAATGTTTGAATCTATATCCTATAGTTATACTAAGAATCTTGATCATATTATGATATTTTGATAACACCTATAAGAGTTTGTTTGATGTGATTGTTTGTTTGAATATTTGTTGGTGCTTTAAGAATTCCAAGCAGTGTGGTCATTTTATGCATATGCTAGTGGCAAGACCTAAGTTAATCAACTCATAATTAGTCTGCCAAGGTAGAAGTATCTACATATTTTTAGGTTGCTGTATATTTGAACTCTGTACCTTTACTTTGAATGTGTTTTCCCTAGTGTTTATATCATTTAAAAGTATATTATAATAATTTTGTTTCTCTCATATATGTGCTCGAAGTTTGACCTTCAGATTTACCTAATATGTGGATTGTTCATCTGTTGTTAGAAATGTAGTCATAAAACTTATTTGTGTGCCCTTATGTTATTCTGTTAGGAGGGAAAGTATACTTCTGTAGTAGAAAATATTATAGTATTTAGTTCACATTGAAAGAGCCTCATTGGCACCTAAACCCATAGGGAAAAATGAGTCGTTAGTAGTTAGGGGTATTTGGGAGTGAAGTTTAACTCTAGGTTGAGCTGCTCTCCCTGACATAAGCATTTTCCTGGACCTTGAGACCCTCAAGAACTTTGAAATGTCGGGGGATTCAAAGGGGGCATCGACCTTGAATTCAGAGACACTTTTGGTTCTTTAGGGGTTTAGTGTTTAATGACAACGAATGATTTTCAGTGTAAATTATTTGCCATGTATAACCACCACATTAGTATAATTTATCATAGTATTATAGTATTGATATTTTAATATATTCTTGATCCAGTCATTTGTTTATATATTTCATACATGGTTGAATACGCTGAATATATGAAGCATGTATCTAATTACATCCTCTTTCTTTTGGACATATACATTTTCTTGGGCTTGCTGAGTTCCTAAGGAACTCAGACCCATGCCCAACATTGCTGTATTTTTCTGGAAAGTCTGAGATCAACCGTAGCTGTGTCTTCACTGTTAGGCCTGCCTCTTTGATGCCCAATTACCAGAGTCCAATTCTTTCCCTCTAAATTTTTTTATTATCATTCACTGCTTTGCTAGTTTAGTCCACTGCCTTGTTGTATTTTATTATATACTTGTTATTGTTCTATCTTACATGTATAAAACACTCATATATTGGTTTACATGCCTTATTTCACGCTTTAGTGTCATATAAAACTTAGGCAAATTCTAAATAATATAGGACAAAAAGAATTAGTTAGTAACTAATCACTGTTTCGCTAATTGCCATTTTTTTCATATCGTTACTATATTTTAGCTGACCTTCCTGTCTCAAAGATTTTGAAACTCAAAACTTAACGAAAAAAATAGCAGCCCATTTTCCCAAGAAAAGCAGATCTAAATCACAAGCTTTACCATCAAAGAGTCAAAATTACAATTTTCGTAAAACAATGAAGTACTATCGCCCTAAAGGATTTTAAACAAAATGTTCTTTCTTCAAGTCCTCAAATCAAGGTATATCTTGGGCTTATCCCATCTCATTAGAGTAATATACACCTCCATGCTTTAAAAATAAGTTAGATCCTTTTCAAATGTTGTTTTAAGTTTAACCATCCTTATATCTCTTTTTAAAATCCTTTTCAAGTATATATACACAAAAACTATTTTCCTCTATAATTCATACCCCTTTTAAATTACACCTACCATTTGTAAGAATTATGTCCTAATATATGGTAAGCCATGTCTGTAAAATCCTGATTAAGGCATAGTATAAATAATTGATCCCAAATTTAGTCCAAGTCCTATGGAACTACTTCAGGTAGATTTTAAGGGGTGCCTAACACCTTCCCCGTAGAAGAACAAGAACCCTTACCCATAATCTCACCGATTAGCAGACTAAAAAAAAACATAACTTAGTAACTAAATTGGTACCCTAGTATACCTTTAAATGATAGGTGGCGACTCTCTTTTATCAAAAACAGAAAAACTACAAGTTGAATCTTGTTTTGACTAGTGCAAAAAAGGGTGCAACAACATGGCGACTCTGTTGGGGAGACCAATACTTAGGTTCTTACCTTAGGAGACTTAGACTAATTTGGCATCTAGATTTATTAGTACATTGCTTTAATTATAGATAAAATTGTAATTACGTGCTTACCTACTTTATTTGCTCTATATGCTTATTATCATGCTTATTACTGCTTCACTCTTGTCTGTTACTTCTTTATATACATTGTCATCACATTTCTTCCTATCGAGTCTTGGCCGTACACTATCACACACGATGTCAAGCGAGGGTTGTCTTTTACACCGCTCCAAACCTTTTTTTCAAAACTCTCTAGTTTCAGAGAATGGCTTTATCAGGTCAACTAACATAACTTGTCATAGCTTTCAGTCCAACTCAAAAGTAGGAAACACTCGAATCTAGAAAGAATAGGTCATACCACATAAAACATAGGTGAGTCAGTCCTTGGCATCGACGCACAATTAGGAAAGCCACCTTATTGTCAACGGGTCATCTACCCAACGGCATGACTTCTATGGAAAGACAAACAAACCTAACAAGACACTTAAATATCTGAAGCAAACATTTACCAAACATCTTTCTTTTATCCACCCCAGAAAAATGAAAACCAACCAAAATATCCCGGAGATTAGCATGGTCGTGGGAGCAACGCATATGTCACGACCCAAAACCTAACCTGTCGTGATGGCGCCTATCGTGGTACTAGGGAAGCCGACCTTTCCAAGACTCTTTCAAATTTGTTTTTTACAGAAGTGAATTAAGACATTTAAAATATATGGAGTTTTTCATAAATACGGGATAAAACCCAAATAAAAACATAAGTGCGAAAAATTAGCCCGACATAGGGGTGTCACTAAGTCATGAAGATCTAGATAACTAAACTAATACAACCAGTGTCTAAGTATCAATACAAGACAGAAAGAAATACATAAAAGGAGAGACAAGGTCCTGCGGACGCCGGCAACTACCTCGTAGTCTCCGGTACTCAATCCTCCCAAACTCAATGACCTCCATGATCAAACACACCTGGATCTGCACATGAAGTGCAGGGTGTAGCATGAGTACAACCAACTCAGCAAGTAACATAAATAAATAAGGAACTGAGAAGCAGTAACGAGCTATACAGTACAGTTCATTTTAAAAGTTTTTAGTAAAGAGTGGACATGCTTTCAAATCCTGTGGTATAAGTCAAATCAGTTCACGCTCATGTAAAATAGATATGAATCTTCCACAAATTTCACAACAACAACAGATAACAACTAAGTGCAACAACAAATAAAAGCAAGTACAACCTCTCAAGGCAGGAGTCACTCAACCCATCTCAACAGCTCAAACTCTCGGCTCTCAGCCCTCAATACACACCCTCAATAGGTAGCTGCACTCACTGGGGGTGTTCAGACTCATGAGTGGCTCCTACAGCCCAAGAGCTAATCCGCACGGACAACTCATTTGCTGCATGAATAACTCACGTGCTATAATATCATACCTGGATTTGCACAGACGACTCACGTGCCATAGTATAAACATAAGGATCTGCATGTACAACTCACGTGCCATATAACAATACCTCACAACCATGCCCTCAGCCTTACTCAGTCATGAACCTCTCTAGTCTCACAACTCTCAATAAAGAAAGGTAAAAACAACCTAAATCAAAGTGTTACAGTGTATCATCCGGGAAAACAAATAACCGAGACTGAGGTAAACATGTACAGAAATCACTATGACCGAGTATAACTACCATGAGCAGGAATATAGCCTAAGCATGATTTCTAACATGAAAGCAGTCAAGTTCTAGTAGAGAGGAATGCATATAAACACAACTAAAGGCTATTAGACTTCGCAGTCTCCCAGGACGGACCAAGTCTTAATCCCTCATGGCGTACACCCACACACCCGTCACCTGGCATGGGTGCCACCTCTAAACAGTCATATCATACCAAACTCCGGGTTTCATACCCTCAAAACCATATTTAAAATTGTTAATTACCTCAACAACGTAGAACTCCTACTCCGGAATGCTCTTTCCTCTCGAACCGTCCTCCAAGTGACCTGAATCTAGTAACGAGCAATAAAAATACGATCAATAGGAGCTAAAGGAATGAATCCCACAAGAAAACTACCAATTTAGACCAAAATCCCGAAATTGGCCCAAACCCGCCCCCGGGCCCACGTCTCGAAATCCTACAAAAGTTACAAAACCTGAAAGCCCATTCACTCCCGAGTCTACCCATACCCAATTCATCAAAATTCGACCTTATTTGGTCCTTCAAATCCCCAAATTACTCTATCCAAAATCCGAAGCCCTAACCCCTTATTTCACTCAAAAACTCCTACTAATTAGGTGAGAAATTAACGGGAAAACACCATAGCTAATGATAATAGAGCTCAAGCAACTTACCTCAGGGAATCCCCTTGAATCCCCTTCTAAACAACACTCCCAAAGCTCCACAAACCGGCTTGAAAATGGTGGAAATGAACCAAATTTCGCGAAGTGTTCAATTTATATTTTCTGCCCAGGTCTTTTGCACCTGCGGCCGCATCTGCACACCTGCAGTGCTGCATCTGCGGTGCTGTATCTGCGGTGCTGCATCTGCGCAAAAAACTCTGCACCTGCGGAAAATCATTAAAGACCAAAACTTCGTACCTGCGCTCCATGTCCGCATCATCGACCACGCAGGTACGAAAAAGACCTCGCACCTGCGGCCACTGCCTGACCTCCTCACTTCCGCTTCTACGGGCATCTATCCGCATCTGCGAACTCGCAGATGCGACTTCTTCTACGCACCTGAGAACCCAACCTACCTTAACACTGTCCGCACCTGCAAATTCCCACACGTGCCTGCGACATCGCACCTGCTGCTCCCCCTTCGCAGGTGCGGAAATATCAGTAGCAGTAGCTTCAGCTGTATTTTCCAACTTCAAACGATCCGTTAACCACCCGAAATCACCCCGAGCCCCTCAAGACCTCAACCAAACAGACCAACAAGTCATATATCAACATACAAACTTTGTCGAACCTTCAAAACACTCAAAAGAACATCAAAACACCAAATTACCCTTGGATTCAAGCCGAAGAACTTCTAAACTTCCATATTCGACAACCGATGCCGAAACCAACCAAACCACGTAAGAATGACCTCATATTTTACACACATGTCACAAATGACACCACGAACCTATCCAACTTCGGAATTCCATTCTGACCCCGATATTAAATTTTTCAGTGCCGACAAAAATCGCCAAATTTCCAAGTTTTGCCAATTCAAGCCTAATTCTACTACGAACCTCCAAATCACATTCCGGATGCACTCCTCTGTCCAAAATCACCTAACGAAGCTAATGGAACCATCAGAATCTAAATCCGAGATCGTTTATAGATAAGTCAACATCCGATTGACTTTTCCAACTTAAGCTTCTACTTTAGAGACTAAGTATCTCAATCTCCTACGAAACCACTTCGGACCCGAACCAACTAACCCGGTATAACATAATATAGCTGAAAAGAAAAAAAGGAAGCAGAAATGGGGGAAACGAGGCTATAACTCTCAAAACGACCGGCCGGGTCGTTACATCCTCCCCCTCTTAAATAAACGTTCGTCCTCAAACGGATCTAGAAATATACCTGGAGTCTCAAATAGGCTTGGATATTTGCTCCGCATCTCCCACTCAGTCTCCCAGGTGGCCTCTTCCAAAGGCTGACCTCTCCACTGCACCTTTACCGAAGCTATGTCCTTTTACCTCAACTTCCAAACTTGCCGATCCAAAATGGCCACCTACTCCACATCATAAGTCATATCACTCTCTAACTGAACCGTGTTGAAGCCTACAATATAGGACGGATCACCAACACACTTCCGAAGTATGGAAACATGAAACACTGGATGCACACTCGACAAACTAGGTGGCAAGGCAAGCTTATAAGCCACCTCCCCTATCCTCTGAAGCACCTCAAAAGTCCCAATGAACCGGGGGCTCAACTTGCCCCTCTTCCCAAACCTCATAACACCCTTCATGGGTGATACCTTCAGCAAAACTTTCTCCACAACCATAAAGACACATCATGGGCCTTCCTGTCCGCATAGCTC
>AWOL01S0055429.1:52344-82455 GCA_000715115.1 Nicotiana otophora | reverse complement strand
CCTAGCCTCACCCGACTCAAACCATCCTACCGGAGATCTACACCTCCTCCCATATAAAGCCTCATACGGAGCCATTTGAATACTCGATTGATAACTGTTGTTATATGCAAACTCCGCGAGCGGCAAGAACTGATCCAATGAACCCCCAAAGGCAATGACACAAACGCGCAACATGTCCTCCAATATATGAATAGTGCACTTGGACTGCCCATCCGTCTGAGGGCGAAATGTTGTGCTCAACTCAACCTGAGTACCTAACTCTTGCTGCACGGCCCTTCAAAACTGCAATGTAAACTGAGTACCTCTGTCTGAAATGATGGAAACTCGAACGCCATGTAGGCGAACAACCTCTCGGATAGAAATCTCAGCCAACCGCTCTGAAGTGTAAGTAGTACCAAATGGAATGATGTGAGCGAACTTGGTCAACCGATCCACAATCACCCAAATAGCATCGCACTTCCTCGAAGTTCGTGGGAGCTAACTATGAAGTCCATGGTGATCCTCTCCTACTTGCACTCTGGGATCTCTATCCTTTGAAGCCAGCCACTCAGTCTTTGATGTTCATACTTAACCTACTGACAGTTGAGACACAGAGCCACAAACCTAACTATATCCTTCTTCATCCGCCTCCACCAATAGTGCTACCTCAAATCCTAGTACATCTTCGCGGCATCCGGATGAACGGAATACTGCGAGCTGTGGGCCTCCTCAAGAATCAACTCCCTGATCCCATCTACATTAGGCACACATATCCGGCCCTACATCCTCAACATGCCATCATCACCAATAGTCACATCCGTAGCATCACCTCTTCGAACCCTGTCCTGAAGAACGAGCAAGTGGGGGTCATCATACTGACACTCCCTGATACAGTCATAAAGAGAAGACCTGGAGACCACGCAAGCCAACACCCGACTCGGCTCCAAAATATCCAATCTCATAAGCTGGCCCGCCAAGGCCTGAACATCCAATGCCAAAGGTCTCTCTGCTACTGGAAGATATGCTAAAGTCCCCAAACTCTCCGCCCAGTGACTCAAAGTATCAGCCACCACATTGGCCTTCCCCGGATGGTACAAAATAGTGATATCGTAGTCCTTAAGAAGATCCAACCATCTCCGCTGATGCAAGTTAGGGTCCTTCTGCTTGAACAGATACTGCAAACTCCGATGATCAGTATAGATCTCAGAATGAACCCCATACAAATAATGATGCCAAATCTTTAAGGCGTGAACAATGGTTGCTAGCTCAAGATCATGGATAGGATAGTTCTTCTCATGGGTCTTCAACTAGCGCTAGGCATAGGAAATCACCCTACCCTCCTACATCAAAACACATCCAATACCTACCCTCGAGGCATCATAATACACGGTGTAAGAACCTGAAGCTGATGGCAAAACTAACACTGGAGCTGTGGTCAAGGCAGTCTTGAGCTTCTGATAGCTCTCCTCGCACTCATCCGACCACCTGAATAGAGCCCCCTTTTGGGTCAATTTGGTCAAGGGCAATGAAATAGATGAAAATCCCTCTACAAAGCGACGGTAATAACCTGCCAAACCAAGAAAGATCCTTATCTCCGTGGCTGAGGACGGTCTAGGCCAACTCTGCACCACCTATATCTTCTTTGGATCCACCTGAATACCCTCACTAGACACTATGTGCCCCAAGAATGCTACTGAACCGAGCCAAAACTCACATTTGGAGAACTTCGCATAAAGCTTCTCCTCCCTCAATAATTGCAATACAACCCCCAATGCTGAGCATGCTCCTCCTGGCTACGAGAGTACACCAGGATGTCATCAATGAATACAATAGCGAATAATTCCAAATAGGGCTGGAATACAGTGTTTATCAAATGCATGAATGCTGCTGGGGCATTGTCAGCCCAAATGACATCACCAAGAACTCATAATGGAAATAACGGGTCTTGAAAGCTGTCTTAAGAATATCTGAATCCTGAATCTTCAGTTGGTGATAACCGGACCTCAAATCAATCTTGGAGAACACCCTCGCTCCCTGAAGCTGGTCAAATAAATCATCAATACGAGGCAACGAATACTTGTTCTTTACTATTACCTTTTCAAATGCTTGTAATCAATGCACATCCTCATGGAACCATCCTTCTTATTGATAAATAGAACCGGTGCACCCGAAGGTGACACACTAGGTCGAATAAACCCCTTATCAAGGAGTTCCTGAAGCCGTTCCTTCAACTCCTTCAACTCTGCCGGTTCCGTATGATACGGTAGAATAGAAATAGGCTGAGTGCCCGGCACCAAATCAATACCGAAGTCAATATCCCTATCAGGCGGCATGCCCGATAGGTCTGCAGGAAACACATCCGGAAAATCACGTACCACCGGAACAGAATCAATGGTAGGAGTCTCTGCACTAACATCCCTCACAAATGCCAAATAAGATAGGCAACCTTTCTCAACCATACGTTAAGCCTTCAAATATAAAATCACCCTACTAGGTACATAATCTATAGAACCGCTCCACTCAACCCTCAAAAATCCCGGCATCGCCAGCGTCACAGTCTTAGCATGACAATCTAGAACAACATGATATGGAGATAACCAATCCATACCCAATATCACATCAAAGTCAACCATACTGAGCAGCGAAAGGTCCATGCGGGTCTCCAGACCCCCAATAGTCACCAAACATGACCGATATGCGTGGTGCACAACAATAGTATCGCCCATAGGAGTAGATACATGAACAAATGAAACTAAAGACTCACGGGGCATATCCAGAAAATAGGCGAAATACAAGGAAACATATGAATACGTAGAACAAGGGTAAAATAATATAGAGGCATCTCTGTGACAAACTGAGACAATACCTGTAATTACAACATCTGAAGCAATAACATATGGTCCGGAAGGGAGGGCATAGAAATGGTCCTGACCACCCCCTGATCTGCCTCCCCCTCTCGGGCGACCCCTAGTTGACTCGGCTCCGACCCTAACTGGCTGAGCTCCACCCCTAGCTGGCTGGGCGGGTGGTGGAGGAACTGGTGCTGGTGCCATCGCCCGAGTACTCCATTGTGGAGTCCCACCCAATAGCCTAAGCCAATCTCTCATAATGTGACCAAAATCTCCGCACTCGAAACAACCCCTCCTCTGACAAAACTGCTGCTCCTGATGCCCAAAAGAGCTACCCTAGGATACTTGAGCGGGCGGGGCATGATGAGAACTCTGCGTTGGTGGCGCACTGAATGATGACTGGCTCTGCTAATGACTGTGAGAACCATGGCCAGATGATGCACCACGGTGAAATGTCCGAGCTGACTGAGCCTCTTTGAAATGACGACCTCTACCGTGTTAAAACTGACACCAAAAGGAGAACCGTTGCATCCACCCTCACCACGATGCTTCTTGGCCTCCCTTTCAACCCTCTCCTGACCGCGAACTATCTCAATATGCTGAGCAATGTCGACAACCTCATCAAAGGTAGCCCCAGACACCTTCTCTCTGGTCATGAGAAACCGTAGATGAAAAGTGAGACCATCTATAAACCTCATGATCCTCTCCCTGTCTGTGGGAACCAACCAGATAGCATGATGGGCCAACTCGGAGAATCGCATCTCATACTGCGTCATAGACATATCGCCCTAGCGAAGCTGCTCAAACTGTCTGAACAACTCCTCTCTGCGGGACTGAGGCATGAACTTCTCCAAAAAGACCATGATGAACTGCTGCCAAGTACGGGGTGCTGCACCAACAGGCCTACCCGTCTCGTAAGTCTCCCACCATCTGAGTGGAGCCCCTAAAAACTGAAAAGTAGTGAATGAGACCCCACAAGTCTCCAGAATACCAGTAGTATAGAGTATCCTCTAATACCTGTCCAAGAAGTCCTGGGCATCCTCTCTCTCTGTGCCACTGAAAGGTGGAGGCTGGAGTCTCCCAAACCTATCCAACCTACGTTGATCATCCTCAGGCATAGCAGGAACCACATAACCCTGAGCAGCTACAACCGACTGGGATGGTGGTGACTCTAGTGTCTGGAGTCCCTGAACAAACTCCTCGGGTGTACGAGCGGTGGGAGTCTGAGTACCTCTCCCGACCTGAGAAGTGGCTGTGGCCGTCGAGATAGAGACCGCCTGAGCAAGGCCCGGTACACGCTGTCAGAATCTGAGCTAGGGCCTCCTGAAGGCCTGGAATCACAAAAGGCACAGGTGGTTCCTGAGCTGGTGCATCAGCAACTGGAACCTGGTCCTGATCTGGGACAACTGGTGGATCTGCAGGTACTGCCCCAGCTGTTGTACGGGCTGTACCTCTGCCCTTATGACGGCCTCTACGGTAACCTCGAAGAATGTGAAATTTTCCTAAGGGTTCTGCAGCCTCTCGAAGATAAGTACAAACGTCTCCGTACCGATCCACAAGACTCTACTAACCTGCTCATGACGTCGTGAGACCTATGTAACCTAGGGCTCTGATACCAACTTGTCACGACCCAAAACCTAACATGTCTTGATGGCGACTATCGTGGTATTAGGAAAGCCGACCTTTCCAAGACTCTTTCACTTTTTAATTTTATTTTTGTTTTATAGAAGTGAATTAAGACATTTAAAATATCTGGAGTCTTTCATAAATACGGGGTAAAACCCAAATAAAAACATATGTGCGAAAAATTAGCCCGACATCGGGGTGTCACTAAGTCATGATCATCTAGATAACCAAACTAATGCAACCAGTGTCTAAGTATCAATACAAGACAGAAAGAAATATATAAAAGGAGAGACAAGGTCATGCGGACGCCGGCAGCTACCTCATAGTCTCCGGTACTCGATCCTCCCGAACTCAACGACCTCTGTGATCAAACACACCTGGATCTGTACATGAAGTGCAGGGTGTAGCATGAGTACAACCAACTCAGCAAGTAACAGAAATAAATAAGAACTTGAGAAGCGGTGACGAGCTATAAAATACAATTCATTTTAAAAGTTTTCAGTAAATAGTGAACATGCTTTCAAATCCTGTGGTATAAGTCAAATCAGTGCGTGCTCATGTAAAGCAGATATGAATCTTCCAAAAATTTCACAATAACAACAGATAACAACTAAGTGCAACAACAAATAAAAGCAAGTACAACCTCTCAAGGCAGTAGTCACTCAACCCATCTTAACAATCCACACTCACGGCTCTCAGCCCTCAATACACACCCTCAATAGGTACCTACGCTCACTGGGAGTGTTCAGATTCATGAGTGGCTCCTATAGCCCAAGAGCTAATCCGCACGGACAACTCATGTGTTGCGTGGACAACTCACGTGCTATAATATCATACCTGGATCCGCACGGATGACTCACATGATGCACGGATGACTCACGTGCTGCACGGATGACTCACGTGCTGCACGGATGACTCACGTGCCATAGGATAAACATAAGGATCCGCACGGACAACTCACGTGCCATATAATAATACCTCACAACCAAGCCCTCGGCCTTACTCATTCATGAACCTCTCTAATCTGATAGCTCTCAATAAATAAAGGGAAAAACTACCCAAATCAAAGTGTTACAGTGTATCATCCGGGAATACAAATTTAGAGACTGAGGTAAACATGTACAGAAATCACTATGACTGAGTATAACTATCATGAGCAGGAATATAGCCTAAGCATGGTTTCTAACATGAAAGCAGTCAAGTTCTAGTAGAGAGGAATGCATATAAACAAACTTAAAGGCAATTAGACTTCGCAGTCTCCCGGGACGGACCAAGTCTCAATCCCTCATGCCGTACACCCACACGCGCGTCACCTGGCATGGGTGCCACCTCTAAACAGTCATATCATACCAAACTCCGGGTTTCATACCCTCAAAACCAGATTTAAAACTGTTACTTACCTCAACAGTGTAGAACTTCTAGTCCGGAATGCTCTTTCCTCTCGAACCAGCTTCCAAATTACCCGAATCTAGCAACGAGCAATAAAAATACGATCCATATGAGCTAAATGAATGAATCCCACAAAAAAACTACCAATTTATACAAAAAACCCGAAATTGGCCTAAACCCGCCCCCGGGCCCACGTCTCAAAGTCCGGAAAAAGTTACAAAACTAGAAAGCCCATTCGCTCCTGAGTCTACCAATACTAAATTCATCAAAATGCGACCTCATTTGGTCCCTAAAATCCCTGAATTACTCTCTCAAAATACCAAGACCTAACCCCTTATTTCATTCCAAAATTCCTACTAATTAGGTGAGAAATTAACGGGAAAACACCATAGCTAATGATAATAGAGATCAAAAAACTCACCTCAGTGAATACCCTTGAATCCCCTTCCAAATATCACCCTAAAAGCTCCAAGAATCGACTTGCAAATGAACCAAAATTCGCGAAGTGTTCAATTTATAGTTTCTGCCCAGGTCTTTCGTACCTGCAGCCAAATATGTGCACTTGCGGTGCCGCATCTGTGCAAAAACCTCCGCACCTGCGGAAAAGCATTAAAGCCCAAAACTTAGCACCTCCTCTCCATGTCCGCATCTGCGACCTCGCACCTGCTGCCACTGCCTGGCCTCCTTACTTCTGCGGGCATCTATCCGCATCTGCGGACTCGTTGATGCGACTTCTTCTATGCACCTGCAGACCCAAATTACCTCAACACTGTCCCTACCTGCGAACTTCCATGCGCACCTGCGACCTCGCACCTGCGGCTCCCCCTCTGCAGGTGCGAAAATATCAGTAGCAGCAACTTCAGTTGTATTTTCTAACTTCAAATGATCCGTTAACCACCTGGAATCACCCCGAGCCCCTCGGGATCTCAACCAAACATACCAACAAGTCATATATCAACGTACAAACTTAGTCGAACCATCAAAACACTCAAAATAACATCAAAATACCAAATTACCCTCGGATTCAAATTCGACAACCGATGCCGAAACCAACCAAATCACGTCCGAATGACCTCAAATTTTACACACGCGTCACAAATGATACCACGAACCTACTCCAACTTTCCAAATTCCATTCCGACCCCGATATCAAATATTCCACTGCCGACCAAAATTGCCAAATTTCCAGGTTTTGCCAATTCAAGCCTAATTCTACTACGGACCTCCAAATCACATTTAGGACGCAATCCTAAGTCCAAAATCACCTAACGAAGCTAATATAACCATCAAAACCCAAATCCGAGATCGCTTACACATAAGTCAACATCCGGTTGACTTTTCCAACTTAAGCTTCTACTTTGGAGACTAAGTGTCTCAATCCACTTTGGACCCGAACCAACTAACCCAGTATAATATAATATAGCTGAAAATCATAAAAAGGAAGTAGAAATGGGGGAAATGGGGCTATAACTCTCAAAACGATAAGCCAGGTCGTTACAGCATAAATTGAAGCAGTGGTAGAAGAATATTCGCCGGGAATATGGAGATGAGATTCGAACGTGCCTGGGGGCATTAACCGCTTTACTGAACATCCGAGAAGACATGGTACTCAATCTCTTGTTGGTAGAAGTTTGGGATCCAGCTAAGTGGTGTTCAAATTTGCTGATTGTGAGTTAGTACTGACATTGGAGGGAGTCACAAGTTTCATGGAGCTGCCATTGAACGGAAGGAAGCCAATATTGCCAGTTACTATGCCCGGTTACCGATTCGTGGATGCTTTAGGCCTGGCCAATAGTATAAGTCTCAAAAGTATCGAGGATGGATGGGTGATCCTCGACCAGTTGTTCGACGAATTTAGGCACCGCGAAAGCTACGAGTGGTATTCAGGAGAGTTTTAATGTGACCAAGAAACATGGGAAAGTCTCAGGACTATCACTTTCTCAATGGAACTATTGGGACTATTGGTCTTCCCACAGCGAAGGGCTCGGGTCAACATCAACTTACTACCTGTGGTTTTGGTAAACGTCCGTGGCAATCTTCAAGCTACTTTGGTGCCGATGGTGTTAGCTGCGATGTTGAGGGCTTTGTCCGCATGTGCACAAGGGCATGATTTCTTTAAGGGTTATAACTTGCTGCTGCAGATTTGGGCTACTGAACATTTCTTCCAGCGAGAGGCTACCATCGACTACTTTGTGGGTGTCAGCAACATGATCCATAGCCACACCAAAATAATCCATATGGTTAAGATTAGTGGAGGAAATACTGATAAACCTGAGTGGGGAATGGATCAACTGGAAGCTATCCTGGTTAAGTGGAGGAGCAATTTTGAGGACTCCTCAGAAATACTTCATTGAGCTGATCATACTTGAAGGTATTCAATCATATTCACCCATGTAGGTCATCAGACAGTTCGAGATGATCCAAGATATACCTTTATGGACAAGGACATCATTATACGAGGATGCGTAAATCAAACAAATTCCATTTCCCAGGATAAGAAGGCTCTAAGAAGAATGGAACGACTTGGTCATAATGTCAATGGAATGTCATAGAGAAATATGCCGAAATGGAAAGGGAATCCAGGCGTAAGGAAGAAGAGTCAGTATCTGAGTAGTTGCAAATTTTGAGAAAGCAAATAAAGAGCCTCCAAGTTGCCTGATGAAGTGAAAGTTTGGACTATGAGGATTTGTGTATTCATTCAGATATGGATATGCCAGTAGGGTATAAACCTCCAAAGTTCTACATCTTCGATAGGACGGGTGATCCCCAAGCATATTTTGAGGGCATATTGTGACAAGTTAGTCGTAGTGGGGAGGAATGAGAAGCTAAGGAGGAAGTTATTTATAAGAAGTTTGACGGGAGAAGCACTCTCCTAGTATACTCGACAAGATTTGCGAAATTGGAGAACTTGGAAAGATATGGCGGAGGACTTTGTGAATCGTTTTCGATTCAATATAGAGATCACTCCCAATCGGTTCGCACTGGTGAACCTACAGAAAAAACCATCCGAGTCATTCCAAGAATATGCATGTCGATGGAGGTCAGAAGCCGCCACCGTTCAACATCTGTTAGACGACAATGAATTAACCAAGTATTTCATCAGATCTTAGGAAGGGATATACTTTTAAATGATGAAGGGAATGATGGGACATAAATTCCTTGAGCTGGTCAAGATTGGAGATTTCTTAGAAGAGGGCATAAAATCTGGTAAAGTACAATACATGGCAGCACTGCAAGCGGCCAACAAGGCCATTCAATCAGGGTCAATCGGTAGAAGAACGAAGAAGAAAGAGGAGGTCTTAGCAGTCGTCCCTTAATATCAACCCTACCCACATCACATAAACAACTCCTATTCCCAAACAATCATTCACCACCACCCACTTATGCTCCAGTCTATAATATCAAGTAATATTATAATCCCCAACTACAATACAACCCTCCTCGAGCCAACAACAACCCAACCCCACAACGACCATATGCTCCTGTCCAAATCACTACTCACCACAATCGACCCGCCTATGCACCACACCCTTGTCCCAACTTTGAAGAGAGGGGTCCAAGAAATTATACCTTGATTTCTGAGCCTCTGGTCCAATTGTTCAAAATATTGAGAAGAGCAGGATTGATACACCTAGTTGAAGGAAGGGTTACTGAACATAACTCAAAGTATTTTGATGCAACTAAAAGATATGTGTACCGCTCCAATGTGCCTGGGAATGATACTGAAGATTGTTTTATGCTGAAAAATGAGATTGAAATATTGATCAAGAGTGGAGCCATTCAATGGACTCTGGCACAACCCAGTGTGAACCACAATCTGTTGCCAAATCACTGGAACTAGGGAGTTAACATGATCACATTAGACAAAGAGTATGACCTAAAGGGAAGGGTTGTCACTATAGAAAATGTAGAAGCCCCCGAGATTCCTCCTCAAAGAAATGCAATGATTACAGTACAAGTGATACCCACAATGACTATTCAACCCTATCAGCGACAACTTGCCGTTGCTACAGGAGATGAAGAAAGTTGGGAATTAAAAACCGTCCCATGGATATACCAGCAAAAAGGGAAGGTCAAAATAATAGACTCTGCCACAGCCCATGGTATGTCTAGTTCCAGGGATGCTACACCCCGACCCAGAGGCTGCCAAGTTCTGGTAAAGAATGTCGACCAAAGAGTATTCTGTGGAGGAACAGTTGAAGAAAACTCCAACACAAATATCAATCATGGATCCGTTAATGAGTTACGACAGTCATACAGATGCCCTACTTAAAGTACTAAGTGAGGTAAGCATACCAAGTAGCACCGCTAGTGAGGCATTGGCCGCGATAATTGGGAAAATGGTCGAAGCAAATATGATCACTTTCAGAAGAGACAAACTTCCCGTCGAAGGCGTAAGTCACAACAAAGCCCTTCATATCACTGTCAAATTCGTGGACAAAGTGGTGTCCTGAGTGTTGGTCGATGGAGGGCCAGGAGTCAATATTTGTCCGCTCCCTACCTTACGGGAGTTGGGGAATCCATTTGAAGGAAGTAGAGGAAATCCACGTGAGGGTAAGGGCCTTTGATGGTTCTAGAAGGATGTTATTGGAGAAATTTATTTGGCCTTGTAGATCGGGACAATCGAATTTGCCATATTGTTTCAAGTAATGGACACCTCCTCTTACTACAACCTAATGTTGGGAAGGGCTGGATACATATGGCAGGGTCCGTCCTATCCACTTTACACCAATGCATAAAATTTAAGTGGGAATGTTAGTAGATCGTAATTCATGGCAAGCGGGTTCACTCCGCTTATTTGGAGTATGATGTTCCGTTCATTGAAGGTCTAGACATAGTTGCTTTCCATGTAGTGGAAATCATGCAGACCACAAAAATGGAAATGACTGAACAAAATCTAGGAATGCATTCGCCGTATAGATCCAAGATAGCTATGAAGGAGATGATGAAATATAGATATAGTCCAGGAACAGGGCTGGGAGACAGGTCGGACGAAATATGTAATGACCCAACCGGTCGTTTTGAGCTCTAGCACGTCGTTCAATGGGTTGAGGATCTGAACAACATCACTTCAGGATTATTACTTGTACGCGTGGTCGGAATTTAATTTCGGGAAGTTCGGAGTTGATTTGAAAAGAAAATTCTAATTTCGGAAGCCTTAAGTTGGAGAAATTGACTAAAGTGTGATTTTTGAGTAGAAAACCTTGGAATCGGGATCTGAAGGTTTCAATTGGTTCGTATGATGATTTTGGGCTTAGGAATATGTCCGAATCAGATTTTGGATAACCCGGGAGCGTTTCGGTGCCTATTGTGGAAGGTTGGCGTTTTGGAAGAATTTCAAAATTTTGAGTTGAAGTGCATTTCAATGATATCGACGTTCGTTTGGGATTATGAGTCTCGAAATACCTCTGTATGGTGATTCTGGTATTAGGTGCGTGTCCGGATGTGGATTTGGAGGTTCGTAGGTCATTTTGGGGTCATTTGGGCGTAAGTTGGAAATTTGGATAATTTTAAGAAGTTGGACAAGGAGTGGACCTTTTGATATCGGGGTTGGATTCCGATTCCGGAAGTTGGAATAGGTCCATAATGTCAATTAGGACCTGTGTGCAAAATTTGAGGTCAATCAGATGTCATTTGATAGGTTTCGGCATCAAAGGTAGAAGTTTGAAGCTTCAAAGTTTATTAGGTTTGAATTGGAGGGTGATTCGTAGTATCAATATTGTTTGATCTGATTTGAAGGCTCGACTAAGTTCGTAATTTGTTTTGGGACGTGTTGGTATAATTGGTTGAGGTCCCTAGGGCCTCGGGTGGAACCCGGATGGTATACGGATCGAGTTGGGACTTGGAAGAAGGGCTGAGGGCTGTTGTCTTCTAGTGTAACTGCACCTGCGAGGTTACGACCGCAGGTGCAGATCCGCAGAAGTGGCTATGAGGGTCGCAGAAGCGGCTTAGGCTAGGGTAGGATGGGACCACAGATGCGATCGAATTTCACAAAAGCGGGACCGCACCAGCGCACGTGGAACCGCAAGAGTGAAGGCCCAGAAGCGGATAAGGGCCGCAGATGTGGAGTTGGGGGGTATGAAGGAGGACCAGAGAAGCAGTAATGTGGCCGCACCTGTGGAACCGGAGAAGTGGTCAAGGGACCGCAGGTGTGAGAGGTCGCTGGGCAGATTGTTTTAAAGAGCGAGATTTGGCTCTTCTTCTCTCATTTTTCACTTGGTTCGGCGAGTTTTGGAGAGCTTCAAGGGGAGATTTTCATCATCTATGTCAAGGTAAGTGATTCCCACCTATTTATAGTTTAAATACTAGGATTAAAATTTGTAGAAATTTGGGATTTTGAAGAAAAACCTAGAAATTTATATTTTTGGATTTTTACCATGAAATTGGACATAGAATTTGGAAAAAATAATATAATCATGTTCGTGGTGTTATGTGTAACATTTAGCTTTGAAAATATTTGGAATATGGGCACGTGGGCACGAGGGTGATTTTTATCAACTTTTCAAACGGAGTTGAGAAATTGTTTCAATTGAATTGTTGTGAGTGTTTGGGTATATGTTTATGGGTTTGCACATTTATTGACTAGTTTGGAGCGTTGGGCATCGGTTTGAATTGTTGGAACAGCTTGGGAGTCGGCTATGGAACTTCGGAGTGAGGTAAGTCTCCTTTCTAATCTTGTAAGAGGGAATTAACCCCATAGGTGAACTAAATTATTATGTGCTTCTATTTGTGGGGGCTACGTACGCACGAGGTGACGAGAGTCCGTACGTAGCTATTAGCTATGCCTATGTTCGGGTAGTTTTAGGCTCACATCATGCCTTGTTGATATTGTTATTGATTTATGTTTATTGTTTGCCTTGAGAATGAGCGAGATTGAGTTTTCTTATTAAATATTTTTGAAAGGAGTTGAAATTAAGGAATAATTGGGATCTTAAACGTTTTCATTGGAATTTCGTATTTTGAAAAGAATGGAAGAATACTATAATAACTTAAGAAATCTATATGTAACCGCATCACAAGTATGATTTGCGAGCGGGGTATTCCCTTATATTATAATTGACTGTGTTGCATGGATGATTCGCGAGCGGGGTAATTAAGAAAAAGGTTTAGATTTATTGATAAATTTATATTTGACCGCGTCGCATGGATGATTTGCGAGCGGAGTAATAGATGCATCTATGGTTCACGCCGTTCGACCCTCGGCAGTGCACAATTTATATTTATGTTGGATCGGGCCGAACGCCCTCGGTGGTATTCATGTGTGATAATAGAACTGGAAGTTCCTTTCATAATTGGAATAAATTTATTGTATGTGTGATCATATGTTTTAAAGAAGGAAGTGATTTAAGCTCTTAAATATGGTGAAGACTTGTTAAGTTATTTCTTATTCTGAGTCTTATTGTTGTATATCATGCTTAATTGAAACTTTATATTATTATATTGTTGGCCCTTAGTAAGTGTTGAATCCGACCCCTCGTTACTACTTCTTCGAGGTTAGGCCGGATACTTACTGGGTACACGTTGATTTACATACTCATACTACACTTGCTGCACATTTTGTGCAGGTACATATATGTCTAGTAGCTTTGTCGGCGCAGAGGTGTGGTTAATGCGGAGACTTAGGTGAACTGCATTTCCATCTACGATCCGCAGCCAGCAGAGTCTCCTTTAGAGTTACTTAAGTATTTTCTTGTCTAATTTGTATTTTGGACAGGTATTGTATTTTATTTTACTTTCCTAGTGATACTCATGCACTTGTGACACTTGGTTTTGGGGTGATTGTGGGTTGTCTTGTATTGGAGTTGTTAAAAATACTATTATTTACTCTGTAAATTCCATCTTTTATTATTTAAATGAAGGTAATACGATATCAGAAATATATAAAATGAGAACAAAATTAAGTATTTATTTTTGGCTTGCCTGACAGCGGTGTCCGACGCCATCACGACTTTAAAGGATTTTGGGTCGTGACAACATGGTATCAGAGCAATAGGTTCACTTAGGTCTCACGAGTCATGAGCGAGTCTAGTAGAGACTTGCGGATCGGTAAGGAGACGTATGTACTTATCTTCAAGAGGCTACCAGGCTGATAGTAGCACTTCCCTTCTTGATTCCTCATCGTGCGATTTGTTTCCTTTGAGGCTTATGCCTTCATTTCCTTCCTATTCAATCTTACGCGACACAAAGCGCTTATTATAAATTGTAATTGAGGAATTTTAATGGCACTACTGATACGGAGTAGGATGTTTCTCCCTGCGTATTCGATTGGGATAATGTCGTCGCCTTGGGGAAGGATGTTCTGTCATCCCAACTCAGTAGTTGTATTTCTAATCGTTTTGGGGCTATGCACCAATTTCTATGATGTTCATGAGTTGTTATCGCACAATATTAAAGTAATGGTAGGATGCTTGTCTATGCGCCGAGTTAGTGAATGAATTGAAAGGAGGTTCTTCTCAATGTGTGATTCAGAGGTTCAGTGTTTTATTTCCAGTGGAAGGAAAGGCAATCAGATTAAGAAGGTTATGGTGGGATTGATGGAGTAACGAGACTTGGTATTTGCAAGTGTGGTGGAATCTTCATCCGAGATGTGGTGTCGTCGTCCTTGATTGAATGTGTTAAGTTTGCCGGTGTTATGACCTTCTTCAAATTGCCTGTGGGTCAGAGTATTGTGAATGGTGCCGGGGAAGCGGCTGTCAGATGTCGCAATGTGATGTGGTTCAGAATCGAATTGGTAATCCTAATGTTTATGTCTCAAGGAGGATGATCTTCGGGGAGGTTTAGAGTTGGCGACGATCCGGTGGTTCGGGTGCTACAGAGATGAATTTGGAGTTAAGGCAACAATTGGGAAGCGAAGGATGAGAAAGGACATATGAGAGGTGTCTGGCAGTGGTTAAACTTCTAGAAGGCCAAGTGTAAGGAAATAGAAGTCGAGTAGTCGCTTAGAAGAGAAGGTTTGACCAAAGTGGGAGAGTGGCTGAGTATCATACGGGTTCTGTGGTAGGATAGCTACATACCTTGAGGAACGATTAAAGTGAATTGGGATTCATGGTGGACAATGAGTAGGTCTACATGCTTAATTTGGAATATTGGCTGCTATACGGAGGAAGGTTGGATATGACGGGAAGGAGTTTGCTTGATATGAAGAGGAATGCAACATGACTTCGGGTTGGAATGTATTGTCGCAATCTTTGGGAGGTCAATGGGGAGTGAACGGACTTGTACAGCTGGTGAATGAGCACGAGTTGAAGATGGGATACTGACTTCGTAGTAATTATACCCAGTGCAGCAATGTTGGAAGATGTTGGCATGTAATTTCCACCGGTGGGTTATCTTTTGCGAGCAGGTTAGCGGTCGTGTGGTGCTGACGAAGCTTCGACGATGACTTCTACTGGCTAACCGGTAAGAGGTCAAATCTGTAAAGTTGGCTAGTAATTCAGAGTGTTCATGAAATGTTAACAAAAGTATTTCGAGGAATTTGGCGGGTTGATTATGCAAGATCATGTCAATGAGGAAGAAGGAATCTTGGTAGGTTCCATGGGTATATAATGGTAGGTTCAAGCTAAGTGGGAAAGACTCACCGCCTAAGATTGGATTGTATGGTTATCTACTTATGAGGTTTCTGGTTGTCGGCATATTGGTGGGTTATTACGACTAAGGAAAGGAAACATCATTGGTAATTTGAGAAGAGGATTTAGGGAATGTGTGCTATATTTAGCCTTATTGATTCATGTTCAGGCTTTGGGAAGACTCAGAGTTTATGCTTCGTGTTGATGTGATGTACAAGGAAAATGCATTCAGCGGGTTGCTTCTTTGAGAGGGTGTACACGTGCTAGCAGAGCCTTGGAGTTGATTATATTCGGGACCAAGTCAAAGTGGGTGACTCGCACCAATGGTTCTAGTGGGTTCAAAAAATTCTAAGTGCGGTGCCTAAGGATTTTGAGCCAGTAGTATGGTTAAGTATTTGTGCTTTTGCAGTGAATTATGAAAAGTGGATTGGAGGGTTTTACATTAATTTTGGTCTGCGGTGTGGAATTAGAGGAATGGGAGAAAATAACTTCGGATATATAGAGGGAATTTCAGAATGGGCATACCGGTTGAAGATGCAAATACGCGCACAAGGAAAGTATGTGATAGTTCGTGGATTTTGAGACAGCTTGGTCTCGTGAGATAAGGTCACTCGGGATGAGTGCAGATTTGGGGTCGTTATGTTTTAAATGGAGCTATTATTATTCCTAAGGCAAGTGCAGGGTAAATTAGAAGAAGTTGGATCAGTTAGCAATGGTTGAATCGGTATGATGTGGCAACGATCGGTTCCTTCAACGTGTTAAGATTTACAGGTGGTTGTGGCGGTACGTGCGAGGCTTGACGGCTACCGTAATTTGATTTATTTTAAGGTATTCAGTTATTATGGCCTGTTATGAGTAGATGGATCCCGGAAGAGTTATGGTGGTTTAGATCACTACTTGAGGTTTGTATTTTCTGCAGTTATGAGAATTTAGACACGTGTTGCATTGGTTCTTCTGGAATGAGCTAAGTGAAAGGTCCTATATGATGAAGTGTTTATTCTATTAGTGGATTAGGGGCTATTATGGAATTCTGGTACTCTCTCGTATTGGCATGTGAGGTGCAGTGAGCGGCATGGGAAATTGGAAGCTGAGGATCAAGGTTACAGTTCGGTGTTGACAAGAATGTCACGAGCTCGGATGACCAGGGAAGAATTCAAAAGTTTAGAGTAAGCTGGTATTTTCTTTAGTGTCACCTGAGATCGGTGTCCTATATAAGAGGTCGTGTGTACTGATATGTGGCTTCTTGATTTACTTTACGACATTAGTATGGCCGGTGGTATAGATGTGCAGACTTGTTACCTGGTGTGGAAGGTCGTGGGAGCATATCCCACAGGAAGATTGCATAAGTGTGACATGTAGTCACCTGATTGATTAAAGGTTGGAACCAAGTATAGAGATTTGATACTATCGCTAATATGAGAATTTATGCATGAAGGGCGCTCGGTTCATTTGGTTGTGGAATGTGGAAGTTTGTTCCGGATTTGACGGTTGTGCTTATGTGTTGTGAATAAGTCATTATGGGTCGTTGAGAGGCTACTTATCCAAGCGTGGTATGATCAGAATCGACTTGAGGTCCATGGATGGATTTAAATATGAATATGGGCTCTATATCAGGCTGGATGTGTTCATTTCATCATAGCGCTCCTTATGGAGGAGTATTCGAACGTTGGATGTCGTTTCGCAGTCGGCTATTTCATGTAATACTATATTGTTCCGTGTGAGTTATGAAACAGCTTGATACATTTCACATGTGCTGAGGTTCCGCGTAGCGATGATGTTATGTGAGCAGGATGGCTTGCGAGGTTCAAATCATATATTGCAACTTAGTTGTGCCGGACTTTTATAGCGTATGGGGCTATCTGTCTCCCCATGGATGGTATTGTGCACTTAGCATGCCTATGGTTGATATTCGGGCATTCCGTGAGTATAAGAATTACGGTTTGATGTGCGTTTCTTTAGGTTATTATGTTGTTTTGATCATGTGGCACACCGCCACGGGTATCATGGTTGGATCGGGTTGCACGCTGCAACGATATCATGTGTAGATCGGGTTGCACATCGCAACAGTGTGTTATTGAGTATAGTTTCCCATATCTATTATTGTGTGTTCTACTTCTCATTTCCTGAGAAAGGTTCATAACATCCTTTCGGTTGTTTAAATTAGTTACGTGGGTTGGGTAGTCCTTTCCAGAGTTCGTTTTTTCTTATGTACCACATTCGAGCTTGTGGATTGTTGGCACATAGTGGCATCATATGAGACATTTGGTAGTGTTTGTGGTGGCTTATTGCCGGAACGACTTGTACTGGGTGAGACGGGATTATTGGACCTGGATCAGTGCGATCGGATTATATGAGGCATATTAAAAAGTAAATATCATTATTTGGTTCATAATGGGGTAATGGTCGTTTTCAGGAGAAGGGACTCAATGATTTGTTGACTCGGAAGTTGGTTATGAATTTCTACACATCTTTTCTGTTGTGGTAGTATTGCGAGAGTTAAAACGAGACTTATATGCTTCGTGAGGTGAGTATGGGCATCAGATTCGTGGGATTTCGAATATCATTGTTAGAGGATGTTATTATGGTCATTTGAGTTACACGATACATGGTATGAATTCAATGAGAGTATACAATCATGTATTGGTACATCGTGTAGTGATTGAAACAGTGTTCGTATGTTGGAAGCAGGCCTAGTAGAGAACAGATGTTGGAATTTGGCTCTAAGGCTTATTTTCCTAAATTAAGGGGAGGATCTTCAGATTTGCTCCAGCTAATGTGCTATACTGGGTTGTGGTAGAACGAGTAGGTGCACGAGGTATTGAACAACGATTTCAGACAACTCCAGAGCAATTCTTAGCACGTTCGAAGACGAACATATGTTTAAGTGGGAGAGAATGTAATGACCCGACCGGTTGCTTTGAGCTCTAGCACGTCGTTCAGCAGGTTAAGGCTCTAAGAAACTTCACTTCAGGTATTATGACTTGTACGCTTGGTCGGAATTTAATTTTGGGAAGTTCGGAGTTAATCTGGAAAGAAAATTCTAATTTTGGAAGCCTTAAGTTGGAGAAATTGACTAGACTATGAGTTTTGAGTAGACAACCTCGGAATCGGGATTTGAAGGTTCCAACAGGTTTGTATGATGATCTTGGACTTAGGCGTATGTCTGGATCAGGTTTTGGACGACCCGGGAGCGTTTCAGCGCCTATTGTGGAAGGTTGGCATTTTGGAAGAATTTCATAAATTTGAGTTGAAGTGCATTTCAATGATATCGACATCCGTTTGGGATTATGAGTTTGGGAATAGCCCTATATGGTGATTCTGGTATTGGGAGCGTGTCCGGATGTGGATTTGGAGGTTCGTAGGTAATTTGGGCAAAAGTTGCAAATTTGGATAATTTTAAGAAGTTGGACTGGGAGTGGACCTCTTGATATAGGAGTCGGATTCCGATTCCGGAAGTTTAAGTAGGTACGTAATGTCAATTAGACCTTGTGTGCAAAATTTGAGGTCAATCGGACGTGATTTGAATTAGAGGGTGATTCGTAGTTACAATATTGTTTGATGTGATTTGAAGGCTCGACTAAGTTCGTAATGTGTTTTGGGACGTGTTGGAATAATTGGTTGAGGTCCGAGGGCCTCGGGCGGAATCCGGATGGTAAACGGATCGAGTTGGGACTTGGAAGAAGGGCTGAGGGCTGATGTCTTCTAGTGTAACCGCACTTGCGAGGTTAGGGCCGCAGGTGCGGATCCGCAGAAGCAGATTAGGCTGGGACCGCAGATGCAGTCGAATTTCGCAGAAGCAAGACCACACCTGCGCACGTGGAACCGCAAGAGCGAAGGCGCAGAAGCGGATGGGGGCAGTAGATGCGGAGTTGGGGGTTATGAAGGAGGACCACAAAATCAGTAATGTGGCCGCACTTGCGGAACCGCAGAAGCAGTCAAGGAACCGCAGGTGCGAGAGGTCGCTGGGCAGATTGTTTTAAAGAGTGAGGTTTGGCTCTTATTCTCTCAGTTTTCATTTGGTTGGGCAATTTTTTGAGAGCTTCAAGGGGAGATTTTCATCATCTATGTCAAAATAAGTGATTCCCACCTATTTCAAGTTTAAATACTTGGATTATATATGAATTTAGACTTGAAAATTGTAGAAATTTGGGATTTTGAAGAAAAACCTAGAAATTTGTATTTTTAGATTTTTACCACGAAATTGGACACGGAATTTAGAATAAATGATATAATCGAGTTCGTGGTGTTATGGGTAACGTTTATTTTCAAAGATATTCGGAATCCTGGCACGTGGGTCAGAGGGTGATTTTTATGAACATTTCAAACAGAGTTGGGAAATTGTTTCAATTGAATTGTTGTGAGTGTTAGAGTATATATTTATGGGTTTGCACATTTATTGACTAGTTTGGAGTGTTGGGCATTAGTTTGAATTGTTGGAAAGTCTTGGGAGCCGACTATGGAACTTCTGAGCGAGGTAAGTCTCCTTTCTAATCTTGTAAGAGGGAATTAACCCCAGAGGTGAACTAAATTATTATGTGCTTGTATTTGTGGGGGCTACGTACGCACGAGGTGACGAGAGTCCGTACGTAGCTACTAGCTATGCCTATGTTCGGGTAGTTTTAGGCTCACATAATGCCTTGTTGATATTGTTATTGATTTATGTTTATTGTTTGCCTTGAGAAGGAGCAAGATTGAGTTTGCTTATTAAATGTTTTTGAAAGGAGTTGAAATTGAGGAAGAATTGGGATCTTAAATGTTTTCATTGGAATTTCGTATTTTGAAAATAATAGAAGAATACTATATAACTTAAGAAATCTATGTGTAACCGCATCGCAAGTATGATTCGCGAGTGGGGTAATCCCTTAAATTTATAATTGACCGCGTCGCATGGATGATTCGCAAGCGGGGTAATTAAGAAAAAGGTTATGATTTATTGATAAATATTATGCTATTTCAATCAAGTGGGGAGTAAATTCGTGAAGGTAAGAGGGTAAGCAAATCGAAGAAAATTAATTTCGTCGAAGTTTGTCATCTTGAGATAAACTAATGTCTAAGCTATAATACCCGGTATTTATGGACTTGTTCCATACAAGGAACCATATGACCATGATAATATCATGTATAAAGTGTGTTAAAAATGAGAAGTATTTTAAGTAAGTTGCGATAATTCTTAATTATGTGGATAATTGGGTAATTCTTAATTCTTATATAAAAGGCATCTCAAAACCATAAAATTGAGGCCTATGACTACATGTAGTAACGGATGGAATTCAAAAGAATTCTTATAAGAGAGCTAGGTTTTCTATTGGATGGAAAGTTGTGCATTCTCTTTCTCTAGGGGAAATATAGAGGCTTCCTAACGAATGGCTTGAGCGATTCTAAGAGAGCACGGTATAATCTTTCTCAAGAATGTCATATGGAATTTTTCCTACTTCGATCCACCGATTATGTGTTGTCACAATTGACGTGTATTAGAGGGATTGTAAATAGAATCGGCTCTAGTATGTTAAGGCTATCCCTTCTTTCTTTTTTGCATGATCCAAATAATACAAATAAAATGAGAAAAATACGCAACTTTTATAGATGACTTTATTCATAATAGTACTAGGGGTGTCTATATTCTTGATTCCCCATGTGAATTATTATTATATCTTCTGTTCATGGGTCGCAGAAAAAATACATAGTTGATAAAGTTTATCCGAAAGGCATATGGATCTTATGACATTCTGAAAAATCTTATTAACGTAATTCTTATGCATTTCATGCATTTACACACACACACACACCCATATATATATATATATATATATATATATATATATGGGATATGGGAAATATTACGGCTTTATATACGCACCAACACCTGATCAGCTGTTATACGTTGATGATTTGCCTAAAGGGGCCGAGATGATATGATGGGATGCCCTCAGAGGCTGGATGATCTTATGAACACATATACCTATGCATGGTATGACATGTATACGCATAAGCATGACATTATAAGTATTAATGATTCACAGAGTTGTTCATACTTACAAGTTGAGTCTTTTACTCCATGTTTCTCTCATGTTTATTATTTACTGATTTTCATTCCTTACATACTCGGTACATTATTTGTACCGACGTCCCTTTTTCCCGGGGATGCTACATTTCATGCCCGTAAGTCCCGATAGACAGGTCGAGAGTCCTCCAAGTAGGCTATCAGCTCAGCGGAAGGTGTTGGTGTGCTCCATTTGCTCCGGAGTTGCTATTTGGTTAGTATGATTAGGACGTGTGTTGATTGGTATGGTGGGGATCTGTCCCGACCTTTATGATATTTATATACTCTTAGAGGCTTGTAGACAGATATCATGTATACGGATACTTGTAGGGCCTTGTCGGCCTATGTTTTAAGTATATAATGGATCACATTGGTCTTATAGGCTNAGGCCCGTATGTCTTATGTATAAGTTGGTATTTCATGTTGTATTCTACTTATCTCACGACAGCCTCTCCGACTCAGTTATCTATGATAGTATGATACGAATAGATACGTTATGTTGGTACTCAGTTGAGTAAGGTACCGGGTGCCCGTCGCGGCCCATCGGTTTGGGTCGTGACAAAAGTGAGATCAGAGTAGTTTTGTCCTAGGGAGTCTACAAGTCGTTTCTAGTAGAGTCTTGTTTATGGGTGTGTTGTGCACCACACTTATAAGTAGGAGACTGCATGGCATTTAGGACTGTCACTCTTTCTTCTTACTCTAGATCATGTGGTAGAGCTCAGTTGTAAGGACTCAATTTCCTAAACTCTATCTTATTCGTAATAAGGCGATACCTACATCCAAAGGACAATTGGTAAGAGATTGAATGTGGTCGTGGAAGAGTTGAGTCAGAGGAACTCGATTTCGCATCATGCTTATGATGAGTAAATGTAAGGTCTTTAGTAGATCATGTGGGTACTAAGATGTGTAAGCCTCTTGATAACGAGCCTTAATGCAAGAATATCTATCCACCTATATGGCGAAAGGCAATGAGAGATTCAGAAGATAGATACAAGTTTGAACAAGTAAAAGAAGCCAGATGAAGAAGGGTGCGAGGTGGCCAGTTAATGAAGATTATCAGTATTTACAATTCAGACAGAGAAATATAAGCCTTTAAAGCTACCTTCAACAATAACAGAGGTATGTACAATCGGCCACACATATCTCAGTTATGCCCTATGGGAACTAACATATATGGTTTAAGAGAAGGACGGGATATCAGGATCCGGATGGGGTTAGAGTAACCCAAAATGGTAAATGGATTGTTTGCATTAGTTGACATTACTTTAGTGTGGCTCTCGCCCCTAGTAGAGAAAGAATGTTAGGCAACCCGAAGAGCCAGTAGATGGAGCAAGGGGAGCTAAAAGCAAAAGAATGTCTTATTCGAGTTTTCAGAATAAAGTGATAGACATAAATGTTAGCGGTAAATAAGAAGAGAGTTAATGAAACATTATGAGTAATATGTGATACATGGATGACAATGGTAGATCAAAAAAATGACAGTGTTACAGAGTCTATAGTCAAGTGAAGGAAAAGATGAGAGGTGACAGGCCTTGAGACAACAAAAGAGTATAGGCTATAAAGTCATATCTTCATTTCGATAAATAAGTTTGTGACTCCAACGCGACTACCAAAACAAAAAGTTAGACCCTAGAGTAATAAGAAATAAGCATGGACTGATGAACAAGATAAACCAAACATGAACTAGGGACTGATTAATAGTCATCATCATGAGAATTTTAGAGACTGTGCCCCGGCGATAATAGAATGGACGACAGAAGAATACCCTTTAAAGGTCATTTAGGAAGACGCTTTCCTAAAGCAAGCAATGTGAGCAAAGTTAAGCTTAAGGGACTGTATGTGCTAGTTACACTAAGTGTCAGCCTCGCGAGTAAGGAATTTCGTTATCCTTGATACAGAAAGATTACCGCGAGGTGAGTAAGGATCATCGATGATGTGGAAAGACACCAAAGATAAAGAGGTAAAATATCTATACGTAGACCGCCGTAGCTCCAATTCGTAGTACTCCCCTAAAGTGGGAATTATGGAGTGATGTGGCATGAAGTCAGAATTCAATGGTTCTAATAATTATGGAATGGCAAAGGAAGAATGCGATAAAAATGAAAAAGGAATGAGCTTGCACTTACCCAAATCCTGCAGATATGCTATGATTCCAGAACATTATGCAAGCATGACGTCAAGGAGAGGAAGTAAGGGTTTCTGCCCGATATGTTATTAATAAAAAAGGAGCCAGTGCGAGACGTAAGTTAAGACAAAAGAAATAACCCAAGAAATATTACGTGGAATGTTGATCTAAGAATGGGCCAGTGAATAGTTAGCAGTTGATTTAGGAAGAGCCTAGCTATGGCGAGACAAAAGGATACTGACAAATCAACAGATCGTGCAAGATAAACATAGTGAACCCCAACATAGTGAATCCAGTCTCACAGATAATGATATTGTGATCCTTGAATAATATTCAGATAGGAGTTGGGGTAGTTAAAGGTACCGTATAAGTATTACGGAGATAAAAGAGAGTACCACTGGGAAGATAGTCAAAATAATAGCGCAGGAGCAATCCTACAAGCATAAGGGATTGGAAATACGTAACTACGGATAATTATAGGCGGGGAAGAACATCAAAAATTCTGTCAAATATACGATGTGATGAGCTTGTAACTTTACAAGAGCCAGAAGGTCTCCCTAAGTACTACAACAAAAGAGTAGGTGAGGAAATAAGGAAGAAGGCTTCAACCTAAGAATAGTGACCTAAAGAGGAAATGGTCTTGTAACAACAGTCTCACAACAACATTGTATGCACTCCATATGAAAGTGGTACCTAGCGTGCCTAATAAGTGGGAAATGAATCCAAAAGTAATATTCGAGACCATATGAATTGCACAAAATTCTGACATGCATGGGGACTAAGATAATCTAAGTATGCACGCAACAAGGGGGACAGAAAGACCAGGAAAAGTAATTGCTTATGCTTAAAGAAAGCTGAGATGAAACGAAAGAAATTATTCGATCAATGATCCAGAGTTAGTTACGTTATGAACACACTTAAAATTTTGGAATATTATCCATGCAGCATATATATTGACATTTATACAACCGTAGAAGAGTCTAGTATAAGTTAAAAGAAAGAATTGAGCCTAGGGCATAGCCAAAGGATTGAATTGTCAGAAGATTATATCATGGATATTCCATAGCGCTCATGAAAGGCTAAAGTAATAACTAATACAAGGAGCCGTAAATCGGAAGATAGCTTAAGCCTACATAAAGGCTGATCAGAAGAAAGATGAAACTAAAGAGTTACATCAACCAAGTAAATCAGGAGTCTGATTATTGGACCCAGGAAATTATAACAATCGTGATTGAAAACATTGCAGAATCACCCTTAATATCAGAGGTACAAAAGAGATAGTACAACAACCATTTTCCATAATGACTCTATGAGAAATCCAGTTAGAAGAGTACCGGACTCATAAGAAGTCAATATGAAGCTCCCACCGGATTGTGTATGCGCCAGAGGTACAAGTATTATTATAAAGCTTTAAGTTGTGGATGTGAATCATACCTATATGGAAGGGAGGTCATGAAGGAAATAGAAGATGTAAAAGATTTTTAAGGCAAGTAAGGTAAAGGTGAACAACGTACGAGATACTCAGGTGCAGAAGGATGTGAATAATCTATAAGTTCAAGATGAAGGTCTATAAGTGTTGGGATTCAGTATCCAGGAATGATAGCGACGTCGTCAGTGGCATATCTTCCAGCCTATGGTTTCTAGGTACCGAGAGGCCTAGTTAAGAGAGTAAAGAAGAGTTTGAGACTATGTGATGTCTCGCTTGATGTTTCAGAATAACATAAGTAAATCCACGGTGCAAGCAAGTTGAAGGAAGGTTGCAAGTAGTATGAATAGATATGTGTAGGTCGCAAGCTAAAGTATGGTAAAGCGGTAAGGTTTTAGGAAGACATAAATAAGGATAAGAAAGGGCGAGTGAGAAGGTGACGAAAATGGATAAGTCCTTGAGATTAAGCCCATGAAAACAAGAGAGCTGATGGTTTCTCTAAGTTATAGAAAGCTCAGTATTGCCTGAATGAACTCAAAAGAGTCTAAGACAAGTAGCATTTAGAAGAAATGGAATGCTGCCCTGGTAGTAGAATAAGGGTGTAATTGACATAGATGAAGGATGACGTTTGTTCCTTCGATTGACTAATGATTTCATGAATTATACAGGATTAAAATACCCACATAAGGTGAATCACATTGGGATGTTATGAAATACGGTTATGTATGTATGGTATCGCCCCGGGTGGATCAGGAAAATCACTTCAAATGTTTCTTGATGCCGCGTGAGCCCTAGTGATTACGTAAGAGGTTTCAAGTTATCAGTGGTAGATTGTAGATCAATATTGAGGTGAATCAACAATGGATGGATAAAAGTTATAAAGTATGAGATGAGATTTGGCCATCATTCTTAAGATGAACCGTAATGAGGAAGCATTAAAGGATTTAGACTTATACATATATGACAAGCAGCGGAAGAGTAACCTAGAGTTTGGTAGCAGACCTCGGTAACAATAAATTCAAGTAAGAGTTATGGTATAGTATGACCTACATAGATGCAGTAAGGTCATACAAATGGATACTCAGGTATATGAAATAAGATATAGCAATATCTGTAAGCTCAACAAAGTATAGAGCGAAGAACTTCAATGTACTTATAGGTGACTAGAGGGACGTCTTGTCAAGCTCTATATATGTTCACAAAGTAAGGACTAGAGAATGGCAAAACAAAAATTAGAGGAAAAAGGAAAGAAGAGTCGCATATGCGCACTTTCAAGGTCAGAATCGTACAGGCTGCATTATAAATGGTAGCAACAATTATGAGATTGAAAGGATTCCAACCACAAATCGTAGTGTGAGAAAGAGGCCTAAAGGGGGGAATATCCTGTCCCTTGGATTTATTCACAGAACAATTGCCTAGATGGCAAGAAGAGTACTAAAGCATTCGCAAGAACTATAGGTTATGATCATGATAAGTTCATCAATCAACATTCGAGGACGAATGTTCCAAAGGGGGGAATGATGTTACATCCCGTATTTTTGTGTGTTAGAGTTTTGTCGTAAGCTAATCGACGTAAGTTTGGGAAGGCACCACGCGACCATGATAGTATGATGTATAAAGCGTGTTAAAAATTAGCAGTATTTTAAGTAAGATGAGATAATTCTTAATTATATGAATAATTGGGTAATTATGTATTTAATGTGATATTAACTAACTAATTAAGTTAATGAAGTAATTAAGTTATTGGTTAAGCTTACTAAGCCAAAAACGTGGCAGCCAAAAAAGCCAACGAATGTGACTCTTAAGTCCATAAAATAAGTTGCACATCTGGAGGATTTTTGTGGCTTAATCATCACAAAAGTGTGGGGGGCACACCCACTTATATAAAAGGCATCTCAAAACCATAAAATTGAGGCCTGTAGTAACAGATGGAATTCAAAAGAATTCTTATAAGAGGGTTAGGATTGCTAATGGATGGAAAGTTGTGCATTCTCTTTCTCAATGGGAAATACAGAGGCTTGCTAACGGATGTCTTACTACAGTAGCGTAAAATGCTAGTCTAAGAGAGCACGGTACAATCTTTCTCAAGAATATCATACGGATGTTTTCCTACTTCCATCCGCCGATTATGTGTTGTCACAATTGATGTGTATTACAGAGATTGTCAAGAGAATCGGCTCAAGTATGTTAAGGCTATCCCTTCTTTCTTTTTAGCATGATCCAAATAATACAAATGAAACAAGAAAAATACGCAACTTTCATAGATGACTCAATTCATAGAAGTACTAGGGGTATCTATATTCTTGATTCCCCATGTGAATTATTATTATATCTTCCTTGCATGGGTCTCAGAAAAAAATACGTAGTTGATAAAGTTTATCCGAAAGGCATATTGAGCTTATGACATTCCGAGAAATCTTATTAACGTAATTCTTATGCATTTCATGCATTTATACATGCACATTGACCCATGACCAGATGGAGTTATATACGTGTATATATATGTATATGGGATATGGGATATGTTACGGCGTTATATACGCACCACCACCTGATCAGCCGGTATACGTTGATAATTTGCCCAAAATGGCCGAAATGATATGATGGGATGCCCTCAGAGGCTGGATGATGTTATGAACACATATACCTGTGCATGGTATAACATTTATACGCATATGTATGGCATTATAAGTACTAATGATTCACAGAGTTGTTCAGATATACATGTTGAGTCTTTTACTCTATGTTTCTCTCATGTCTATTATTTACTGATTTTCATTCCTAACATACTCGGTACATTATTTGTATAGATGTCCCTTTTGTTTGAGGACGCTGTGTTTCATGCCCGCAGGTCCCGATAGACAAGTCGAGAGTCCTTCAAGTAGGCTATCAGCTCAGCGGAAGGTGTTGGTGCACTCCATTTGATCCAGAGTTGCTATTTGGTCAGTATGATTAGGACATGTGTTGATTGATATGGTGGGGCTCTGTCCCGACCTTTATGATATCTATGTACTCTTAAAGGCTTGTAGAAATATGTCATGTATACAGATACTTGTATGGCCTTGTCGGCCTATGTTTTAAGTATATAATGGATCACATTGGTCTTATAGGCTCGTATGTCTTATGTATAAGTTAGTATTTCATGTTGTATTCTACTTATTTCACGACAGCCTCTCCGGATCAGTTATCTATGATAGTATAATACAAACAAATACGTTATGTTGGTACTCGATTGAGTAAGGTATCGGGTTCCCGTCGCGGCCCATCGGTTTGGGTCATGAATATGTATCTCAAGACCGACTCGCACTCACCCAATACCAAGGGGGTTTTCTCGATCTTAAAGTCGGACCCGGTTGGGCACCCCAAAGGGACATACGAATTTAGAGGGGGTTCCGGTGTTGGTTCCTTATTAGCAGCAGGCGAAACATTTTCAGATGGTTTCGAGGAAGAAGGGTTTTATTTTTGAGGAACATATTTTGAAGTCTTTGCCATTTTTTATAAACAATGTAGAATAAAGTGTTGGTTAAAGAAGAGGCGTGCTTAGTAAAATAATTTATGTAAATTTGCAGAAGAACTAGAAGAGAAGAAGTTTTGAGGCTAAGCTAGAAAACTAGAAGATGAAGATGATAAAGCTTTTTTAAAACACAAGAGCAGATGTTTGAATGTAAAAGTTCTAATGAATGGATGAAATGGGGTATTTATAGTTTTCTCAAACAGCAGTTTGCATCCTATCGCAGCCAACCATCAACTGACACACATTTAATGCCATGAAGACTGAACCGAAGGGACGTTTCAACTGTTCTTATCACTTATGTCATGAATTCGTCGTCATGATTTATCGGAGTGACAATTGGGAGCTCGTATCGTTTCTCATCATTTACTCTTCAAAAAACAAGGGGATTTGACGTCGCATTTTTTACTCTTACGGGGAACTATCTGTGTACGGGTAAAACCGAGCTCGGTATTCGATCGAGCTTGTGAAACAGAGGGCCAAGGTCGGTACATCTGTAATTGTGTAAAAATCAAAGTCTGAGGTTCGATCTGACATCCAACATGGTCAGCCAAGGGTGGAATATAATACTCAAGACTGGACCCAAAGCATCATCAAAACTAGCCATCGAGATTATCAGATTTTCTCTCGAGTCTACCGAAGGCGTAACCGATCATGTTTCTGATGGTATCGAAGAAATCTCTTCCCACTCATCCGACAGGGGTCTGTGATTCTGTTACATCTCGCGTTTTCATACGTTAAAGTTTCGTCGTAAGTTAATCGACATAAGTTAGGGAAGGAAATTATTTTGAGATTACAAGTATTATGCTATTTCAAACAAGGGATAAGTAAATTCGTGAGAGCGAGAGGATAAGCGAATCGAAGAAAATAAGTTTCATCAAAGTTTGGCAATTTGGGATAAAATACGGTCCGAGCTATAATACCCGATATTTATTGACTAGTAACACACAAAGTACCATATGACCATGATATTATGATGTATAAAGTGTATTAAAAATGAGTGATATTTTAAGTAATTTGAGATAATTCTTAATTATGTGGGTAATCGGTCAATTATTGGTTTAACGAGAGATTAACCATGTAATTAAGGATTTATTTATAATTGTAGGTGGGGACAAAGCCCCCCACGTGGAAGCAAGTGGAGAAATGTCTAATGACTATTGACTTAGGCTACTAAATTAGAAATACACATGGACAATACATTTAGTCATCAAAAACGTAGAAGGAATGTCTATGTTAGTCATCTTTACAATTATATTCTATTGATATCAAAAATTCATTTTTGGAGGAGATTTTGGAAGTTCATATTAGCAACGGCATGAACTTCATGTAAAGATGAAGTTTAAAACATGAGACTTCATGTTACAATAGCAACGGCAGTTCTTAGTTTGTAAAGAAATTCATACAAAAGTTGCACTACGTAATAACAACGGGATTTTATAATTCTAAAGGAGTACGGTGCAATCCTTCTTAAGAATATCATACGAATTTTTTCCTATTCTAGATATGTTAAGGCTAAGCCCTTCCTTCATTTTGGCATGATCTCATAATTACATGTGTTTGATAATTAGGCATAAAGAGAAGTTCCTACTCTCGAATT
>AWOL01S0055429.1:19013-42175 GCA_000715115.1 Nicotiana otophora | reverse complement strand
CCCCCCCCTCAAGTTAAAGGTGTTGTAAACACTGCCAACTTGCCCATTATCGCTGAATTATTTACTCCTGTTAGGGCCTTGGTGAGAATATCAGCCAATTGATTGTTTGTTGCTACATGATGGAGTGAAATCAACCCTTCCTATAGCTTGCTCCATACAAAATGACAGTGCACCTCTATGTGCTTGGTCCTCTCATGAAACACAAGGTTTCTAGCTATGTGTAGAGCCGATTGGTTATCACAAAAGACTTTTATAGGTTTAGCAAAGGGCACAGTAAGCTCTTCAAGTAATCTACTACTTCTCTGAGTGCCCTGTATTCTGCCTCTCCTATTGATAGTGCAATAGTCTCATGCTTCTTGGATTTCCAACACACGGGATTATTTCCTAATAGAATTATGTATCCACTCACTGACTTCCTTGGGTCTGGGCAAGCAGCCCAATCAGAGTCATAGTAAGCTTTGATGTTACAGTTTGCATCATGTGACATGAAGATCCCCAATGTGGGATCACTATCAAGTACCTGAGTAAGTGAAAAGTTGCTTTCAAGTCGGGTTCTCTTAGATATTGCATGAATTGAGTAAGGTGTTGTACACTATAAGCTATATCCATCCTTGTATTGGTAAGGAAGTTCAATTTTACAATTAGTTTCCTATAATAGGTTGGATCAGTTAAGGCAGTGCCCTCTTTAAATTTCAACTTCACTGTTGGATCAAGTGGTAAGGGAAAGATATTGTAATCCATACAATTGTACTCCTTTAGCAGATCAAGTACAAACTTTATTTGTGTGATTACAACTCCATCAGCTATATAGAGTATCTCCAACCCGAGAAAGTAGTGCAGTTTTCCTAGGTCTTTGATTTTGAAGTTGTCATGTAGAAATGCCTTCAGTTTCCCTATCTCATTTTTGTTTGTTCCTGTCAAGATCACATCATCTACATATACTACCACATATACTATTGACTCAGATGTCTTCTTATAGAAAAGTGAGTAATCCTACATAGAATGAGTGTATCCTTTGCAACAAAGTGCTTCACTCAATTTGGCATACCCATGTCTACTTGCTTGCTTAAGACCATACAAGGACTTCTTGAGTTTGCATACTAGATTTCCAATTTCTACTACTATGACCTGTTGCACTTTCATACATAACACTTCATCAAGATCCCCATGAAGAAAGTTATTATTCATATCTAACCGGAATATATCCCAGCCTTTCTTGACTGCAACAGCTATGAGGGCCCTTACTGTTGTGATTTTCACCATAAGGCTAAATGTTTCTGTGTAATCAATTCCATCTTGCTGGGTATATCCCTTTACCACCAACCTAGACTTGAACCTTTCTATGATACCATTTGCCTTATGTTTCACTGTGTACACTCACATACACCCTATGACTTTTTTCCCAACTGGTAGTGGTACTAGCTCCCATGTGTTGTTGGCATGAAGTGCTTCAAATTCATGTGTCATGGCTTCTTGCCATGTAGGATTTACATCTGCTTCTTCATATGAATTAGGCTCTTTATCACTATAAATGCTTCTCACAAGGTACTGACTGTCCTGGCTTAGATTCTCAGCAAGTATATGATGGTGGAGAGAAAATAGATCATTAAGAGAAAAGCGTGCATTGGTTTGGTCATTGGTATTGTGCTCACTGATATTTAGTTTCAGCTGGGGTAATTTATAAACATAGTCCTTCAAGTATGTAGGAATGTTGTGTGTTTTATGAGATTGTCTTGGTTTCAAAACATGTTCATGTGAGGTATTTCTTATAGAGCTTTTTGGTGAGTTATCTCGAACATGTAAATCTACAATGTTAGGAGAGTGGTGAGGGAAATGGATCAGATAACAGATCTGGATGTGTGACATCTAGAACCTCTTGATCATTTTTCTCATTAGTTTGAGTCTGCTCATTATCACTAGACACCTGATCAATAAAAGGAATAGATTTGAGAAGAGAGGGGAAGGTAGCATTATCCTGGGACATACTGAAAAGAAAGATATTTTTATTAAACACTACATCTCTAGATACATGTATTTTCTTAGTATCTATACTGAGCACTTTGTACCCCTTTACCCCATAAGGATATCCAACAAAGACATGAGGTGTGATTCTAGGTTCAAATTTATCTATATATACCTTGGGTACTGTAGGGTAGCACAAGTAACCAAAACTCCTCATATGAGAGTAAGTGGGTTTCTATTGTATAGTAGTTCATACGGTGGCTTGCCCTTGGAATTAGAGGAAGACAGTCTATTTATTATATAGGTTGCACATAGGATGCATTCACCCCAATATCTTAGAGGTAATATTTACTGAAATAAGAGGGCTCTGGCAGTTTCTAACAAGTACCTATGCCTTCTTTCTACTATGTCATTTTGTTGTGGTGTATAGAGATATGTCTTTTGGTGGATGATTTCTTTAGAAAGAAAACATTGACTTGCATCTGTCTTGTTAAACTCTAGACCATTATCTGACCTTATAGATTTGATGGTGATGTTGAATTTGCTTTCAATCATTGATACAAAGTTTATGATGACATGCATGGCATTACCTTTATTGGTTAATAGGTCGGCCCAGGTTAACCTACTATAATCATCAATCAATGTAATAAAATATTTGAAGTTATCATGAGTTGGCATGTGGTAGGGACCCCAGAGATCAACATAGAGCAATTGAAAATTTTTGGTAGAATAGGTGGATTTTTCTGGGAACACATAGAACATACGAATCACCATATTTGATCTCAACTCCACCGCCTGAATGTCTAACACTTCTCCAATACACGATCATCCCACGAGGAATACTTCTATAATTCTTCTGTGCCACAAAGCAAAATTTGAACATCAGCAGTCGATCAAACAAGAGAGTGTCGCAATACCAATGAAGTATCTATAAATCAAAATACATTGCCCCTTCTGAAATGTATACCTTCATCAAGCCATACCAGATAGTAATATCATTTACCTAGTCATCCAAAACTGTCCATCCGGCCTAGGGACTTATGACCTTTCCTTCAAAATTGAACTGTGACCTTACACAAGCAATTCTCAATCCTACACAACATATCGCACATACCATGCCATCATACGAAAAATAGAGCTTTGTAATCCACTCTGAGTCATAAGCAACTGTATACTTAATTAGCCAAGAACTTTGTATTTGATCCCATCCAGGAGAAAATCACTATACATCACATGCTCCTCACGCCAGTAGAAAATATACATCTCTAACTGTGGTAGAAACCATCAAGAACTCTCTGAATCCCATTTACACAAAAACTAAACCGTCAGGACTGAACCCCTCTAACTCAACCAGGCTACGCATGCCGTCAAAATTCAAGAGTATCACCACAAAACACCTGTAAAAGCTTACTACATCATAAGCACCAAAAGAGCCAATTGCATATGTTTCCATGTTGATCCAACCTGTTACTAAACTATCCTAATTCTCCGAGTTCCTTCTGAATTACCTTCAAATTGATACTCCTCCTTGCCATAATTCTTCAATCCTCAACCCAAGACTCACCACACGAGACCCTAGCATAAAACCTTACCGCCCTAAGGCTCATAAGTCGTTGAATGCTCTCTTAAGCACCACAAAAGTACCACAATCGAGATACTCACTCTGAAGAGACCTTCTGTGAATTTTAAGTTGTGCATCTTACCTTCCTGATACTGAAATGTAGAATCCACAATGATGTAGATATACTGCGAGTTTCGACACCATCCAGTGTAACCCTCTGATTTTAGCCATGCACAAATCCGCAAAATTCTCAACTGCAATATTTAAACATTGCATCCATTAGAACCATTCTTGAGAGTCTTCCACTCTACTCAGGTCTCAATTAAATTGATCAAACGAACCGAACGATCGGTGCCCCATTAGCACAACAACACCCAAGGAAGTAATCCACCCTTCTAAAGCAACCAAGTGAATCCCTACCCCATGCACACTACATCTTTTACAAATAACAACTCAATCATCCAATGTTTCTCATATACCCATAAAGCATAACACAACCCTTAACCAAAATATCCTTTACTCGAGTCACCCTCGATCTCAACCTCTGTAAGCCATAACTTATTCACCAGCATACCTCAAACTGAAACCAATACAACACATAACCCCGCAATCAACCCGTCGTTAGCAGACTCCCCCACTTGGCTCAAGGCCAAGGAATAAAGCATCTGATAACTTACAATATCCACCCCGTACTATCATAACACCGCAATAGGATTCAACTAAATCCTTCCTAAGCGCATGTAATACAAACCACATAATACCTCAAATCATTTGCAAATTTCGCATTCATCCTCGTAACAGTCAAGCCAACTTCCACAGGCAATCCAAACTCAAATTTGACTACATATAATTTACTAGTAAAAGAGAACTCTCAACAAAACAACATAGGGATCACACAACCTCAGGAAATCCCGCAGGAGATAACCCACCTGCTTAGCCTCAAACTGACATCTTTCTGTACCCTTCCATAGTCATAACTATTATGCAGCCACTTAATCTTCCCGAGTCTGAACTCACATCACGACATGAAAATCTACTCCACTCATCAACTAAACAACATGAAAGGGATCCTTCAACACACCCATAACTCGAGACTATACGTCAAATCAAGATAGAAATCAAGCACCAAATAGTTTTTTCTACACATCAAGCAAACCCTTCTCGTCACATTTAAATCATATGAACACATCTCGCAATCACATCATACTCATCACGTTGCCATCCAACAACCAATTCTACTAATAGGGACACTACCAGACATATAAATCCAAAAGCACGTGCTCATGCAGCCAACACCTCAATGCTCCAGCTACAGTCAAAATCCAACCTCAATTCCCCCAGACTGGTCCATCATCAACACACAGAAATCACATCTCGCCCTCATCCAGGAAATCACCAGTCGCTGGTGCACAGCCGATACCGAGCGATCACGTGCGCATACGAATACGTGGAAGGAATTCGAAGGATTATGCCTCAAGTTGAATCAATGTCGCATGATAATGAAAGAAATATGGGAAGTATATCCTAAATGTCATGTAGCCTCTCGAAGATACGTATAGACGTCATCATACCGATCTGCAAGACTCTACTAGACACTTGCTCAGGACTTGTAGAACCTATGAACCTAGAGCTCTGATACCAATCTATCACGACCCAAAATCCAACTAGTCGCGATGGTACCTAACCTAACTCACTAGGTAAGCCAATTAACAACTATCCAATTTCGATAATATTAATAAGACAATTATTCAAAAGAAATTACATGAAACTAATATATTTCCCCAAGAACTGGTAGTACAAATTATGTGCTTCTAAGAATAGAATTTACAAAGCTGATATGAAGTAAATACATCTTCTGTTTGAAAAGTACATAAACAGTATTTTTTTTATAAATCTAAGGCTACCATAAACAAGAGGCAGCTACATTAGGAATGCAGGTACATCTTCAAATCCGGCAACCATCGAGCACAGCAACAACATCAGCCAACATTTGCATGAAATGTGCAGAAGTATAGTATCAGTACAACTGACCCCATGTACTGAGTAAGTAAGAAACCTAACCTTAGGTTGAAAGCAGTGACGAGCTGGAACATAGGTCGGGTCCAACACTAATAACCAATAGCAGTTCATAACAACGTAGAGCATATAAATAAGAAAGTAACTCAGCGATAAAAAATGCTTAGCTTTTTTCATAGTTTTCGGAAAATAGTTCCACTTTTCAAGAATATCAGTGAAAACTTTAATCCTTTACCGAAATCGTCGTAAAATATGATATAATTTGAAAACTGTAATTTTTTCCAAAATTCCTTTCCACAGTAAATTAGATGTTTTGTTTTCTTTCGAGATAACAAGTGTGAAATACCTCCCTATGCCCACATATCAATGTGTGTAAAAATTCATGAATGACGTGATACCGTACAATATGAGGAAAAAAGCATCTCTATGCATGTATGTCATGTGTGCATGCCAATGCCATGTATCTCAGAGATGAATCATGTACTCACACTCTCAGAGTATTCAATCTCACTATCTCACACTTTCCACTCATTATGTTCAACCACTCGGTACTATATATGGACCATACGTCCCAAGAAAATCCATCCCGGAACATATACAACACTGACTATAAGTCACCCAGTACCGAGAAAAAAAGACAATCCAACCTTGTGGAGAAATCCATCTCCAGGTATCAAGTACTTCGGAAAAATCCATGTCCAGAGAAATCTATCCCTCAATAATATCATCCGCACTCACTAGGGGTGTGTACAGACTCCGGAGGGGCTCCTACAGTCCAAGCGCTATCATAAGCCATATCCAGGCATTAATCAATATAGCATGTTCTCACGTGCAGCACGATCCTATAACTGACACTCATAATCAGGCTCTCGGTCTCACTTAGTCATCAATCTCCCCAGTCTCACTCACGGGCTCACAATGTCATGAAACTAGCCCGACAACAATGATATGATGTATCAATATATAGCAATTGAGACTGAGATATGATAAGAATGCATGAATAGTATGAAATATCAATGAAAGCATTGAGATGACAGTAAGAAACGACCATTATGGGTCCCAACAGTATCGTCATAAAGCCTAAACATGATATCTAGCATTATTGATAGCTCAATTACTTTATCACATGGTGAAAATACGGATATCAACAAAACTAGGTCCACTATACAGTGCCATGGAAACAACGGAGTCCTAATTCACATGGTTCACATCCACACGCCCGTCACCTAGCATGTGTGTGACCTCAATACCAATCACATCACACGTATTACAGGGTTTCATACCCTCAACACTATGTTTAGAAGAGTTACTTACCTTGAACAAGCTAGTTCCAACACCGAGCAAGCCAAGCGATGCTCCAAAATTCCACCCCACGTGTTCTAACCACCGAACGGCTATAAACTAACCAAAAACAACTCAAGTACATCAAATAATGCTAAAGGAATCAATCTCGATCGAAAAAGATCAAATCTTGAATCAAAAACCCAAAATTGGTCAGAAGCCTAACTTGGGCACGCACCTCGGAACCCTACAAAATTTACAAAATCCAACAACCCATTCAATTACGAGTCCAACCATGCTTGTTTCACTCAAATCCGACTCCAATGCGATGTTCAAAACTCAAAAATTAATATTATGAAACTTTAGGCCAAAAACCCCAATTTCCTCTACAAAAACCGAAGGTAGATTCATGATATAAGATAAAACAAAATGAGTATAGAACAGTTACCCCAATCCTTGTGATGAAATTTGCTTCAAAAGTTGCCTCAATCGGAGTCCCACATCTCCAAATATGAACAAAAACCAAAACCTCGATTTTTATAACTTTGCCCAGCTATTCCGCGTTTGCGGTCAAATTGTCACATCTGCGACCACCGCTTCTGCGGTAATTCCTTGCTTCTGCAAAACAGCCTCACTCAGCAAAACTTCGCACCTGCGGTCCTTAAGCCGCTTCTGCGATTGCACTTCTGTGCACTTGAACCGCATCTGCGGTTGCGCAGGTGCGTCCAAGCACCCGCACCTGCGATCCTCGTGCCCAGCTCCCTTTCTCGCTTATACGATGGCACTGCCGCTTTTGCATCTCCGCACCTGCGCTATACACTCTACAGGTGCGGTCATACGAGAACCATAAAAGCTTCAGCAATGCAACATGGAATGAAAATGGTCTGAACCTCGTCCGAAACTCACCCGAGTCACTCGGGACCCTATCCAAATATACCAACAAGTCCCATAACATAACACGGACCTTCTCAGGATTCAAAACACACATAACAACATCGAAACGACGAATCCCATCTCAATTCGAAATCATTGAACTTTGAAACTTCACCTTCCACAACCGATGCCGAAACCTATCAATTTACGTCCGATTGACCTTAAATTTTGCACACAAGTCACATTTTATATTATGGACCTGCTCCAACTTCCGTAATCAGAATCTGACCCCGATATCAAAAAGTCCACTCCCGGTCAAACGTTTCAAAATTTCAATTTTCTCTATTTCAAGCCAAATTCTACTATGGACCTCCAAACTACAATCCGAGCACGTTCTTAAGTCCAAAATCACCCAATGGGGCTAACGGAACCATCAAAACTCCGTTCCGGGTACAAATTCACAAAAAGTCAAACTTGATCAACTCCCCCAATTTAAAGCTTCAACAATGAAATCTATTTTTCCAATTCAATTTTGAATAACCTGAAAATCAAAACCGATGGTTCACATAAGTCATAATGCATCATACGGAGCTACTCATGCCGTAAAGTACCGAGCGAAGTGCAAATACTCAAAACGACCAGTTGGGTCATTACACATATCTAACTAGAATATATCCAAGACTTTCTTCACTGCAATAACTATGAGGGCCCTTACTGTTGTGATTTTCACCACAAGGCTGAATGTTTCTGTGTAATCAATTCTTGCTGGGTATATCCCTTTACCACCAACCTAGCCTTGAACCTTTCTATGCTATCATTTGTATTATGTTTCACTTTGTACACACACTTACACCTTATGGCTTGTTCCCCAACTGGTAGTGGTACTAGCTCATATGTGTTGTTGGCATGCAGTGCTTCAAATTTCTGTGTCATGGCTCTTGCCTGGCAAGATTCATAGTTGTTTAGTCATATGAAGTAGGCTCTTTATAACTGAAAATACTTCTCACAAGGTAGTGACTGACCTGTCTTAGATTCTCAGCAGATATATGATGGTGGAGAGAAAATAGAGCATTAAAGAAAATGGTTCATTGTTTTGGCCATTGGTATTGTGCTCACTTTTATGTAGTTTCAGCTAGGGTGATTTATAGACATATTCCTTCAAGTATGTGGAAACTTTGTGTATTCTATGAGATTTTCTTGGTTTTAAAACATGTTCAGGTGAGGTATTTCTTATAGAGCGTATTGGTGAATTATTTGGTGAGTTATATAGAACATGTAAATCTACAATGGTACGAGAGTGGTGAGGGAAATGGATCAGATGCCAGATCTGGATGTGTGACATCTCGAACCCCTTGATCATTTTGCTCATTAGTTTGAGTCTTCTCGTTGTCACTAGACACATGATTAATAAAAGGAATAAATTTGAGAAGAGAGGGGAAGGTAGAATTATCCTGGAACATACTGAAAGGAAAGATATTTTCATTAAACACTATATCTCTAGATACATGTGTTTTCTTAGTGGCCAGACTGAGCACTTTGTACCCCTTTACCCCAAAAGGGTATCCAACAAATACATGAGGTGTGGTTCTAGGTTCAAATTTATCTCTATAGACCTTGGGTATTGTATGGTAGCACAAGAAACCAAAACTCCTCATATGCGAGTGAGTGAGTTTTCTGTTGTATAGTGGTTCATATAGTGACTTGCCCGTGGAATGAGAGGAGGGAAGACTATTTATTATATAGGTTGCACATGGGATGCATTCACTTCAATATCGTAGAGGTAATGTTTTGACTGAAATAAGAGGGCTCTGGTTTTTTCTAACAAGTACCTATGGTTTCTTTCTACTATGCCATTTTGTTGTGGTGTATAGGGACATGTCTTTTGGTGGATGATCCCTTTAGAAAGAAAAAACTGGCTTGCCTCTGTGTTGTTAAACTCTAGACCATTGTCTGACCTTATAGATTTGATGGTGGTGTTGAATTTGTTTTCCATCATTGATACAAAGTGTTTGATGACATGTAGGGCATTACTTTCGCTAGTTAATAGGTGGGTCCATGCGGACCTACTATAATCATCAAGCATTGTAATGAAATATCTGAAGTTATCATGAGTTGGCATGTTATAGGGACCCCAGAGATCAACATGAGCAATAGAAATATTTTGGTAGAATTGGTAGATTGTTCTCTAAATGGATGTTAACATATCATCGCATCGCTCTCACTGACGAAACCTTTGAGACTGAGGATCTTGTGATTTGCACTCCCCACTTATAAATCCTAACTTATGTTTGACGGATAAACCACGCATTACACTACGCCTCCAAGATATATACCTATTCCACTGAAAAGAACTGAGATGAGCATCGCTCCAGGGTTGTCTGACGGATGTAGATAGAGCGGATCGCTTGGATCTATCCCGGTGCACGTCGTGGCGGTGACACTGGTATCACCAATAGATGCATCTTCCTGATCTAGTACAACCATAAGTAGAATTTATTGTGTCCCACACTAATTTCAGGTGAAATTTGAAGAACCAACTATTAATTTTGCAATTTGAACGAACTAGGGCAAATGATGATCGAACTTGAGAGAGGCCTAGAAGAAAGGAACTAGTAGAAGAAACTAAGAGAGACGATGACAGCTAGTCGAGCATGAGCTTCCTCACTCTGATACCATGTTAAATATGTGATTAATGATGAGCTTGAAGCCTGATCTGGGGCTTCAATGGAGTCCTTATAGAGAGTTCTGTGAAAGAGAAGTCATGAGAGAGAAACATGAATTGGGAAAGTGAAAGCTCACTCTCATTTCTCAGTGTAGTACAAAGTATATACACGTGTAATACAAAAAATACAACTAATACTGAGCTGGCTGAGCTAGCCTACTAATTAACCCTACTAATTGTACAACTAACTAACTTACATATGAAAGTATAATTGTACAAGTCTCAACAGCTTATAATCCAGCAACGAGCCAGCTCAAACTAGCTGCATAGACGGCGTAGCTGTTGGATTTCTTTGCAAGGTAGATGACCCTGAAAAAGATGTGATCTCCTTTACTATAGTTAGTTATGAAATTTGGTTTGGTTTTCGTTATAGTGTAATAATTGAAAGCTTCTCTTGTGAGACTAACTTGTGGACTAGCATCAATCTCATGCTAGATGTACTCTCAAAGTATTTGTCACGACCCAATTTTCCCTCTGTTGGATATCGTGATGCATCTAGTCTTAGGAACTAGGTAAGCCTAACATTTTCTGAATAACAACAATAACTAATTAACATCTAACAATTTTTGAAATAGAAATCTCTATAAAATTTATAATTTCCAAAACCGGTAATACAAGTCATAAGCTCCACTGAGTTACTAGAAAGCCTATAAATATAACTTTTTTGAAATAGAGGTAAAATAGTGCAAATACAATATCATAAGGTGACTCTCGAGCCTGCGAACGCAGCAACAGGTTTACCTTGAGTCTCCACAGCATGATTCGTACTGCTAGCGATCGGTCAACTGACTCCACATTTACCTCGCTCTGCACAAAAATGTACAGAAGTGTAGTATGAGTACACCACAGTCGGTACCCAATAAGTATCAAGACTAACCTCGGTGGAGTAGTGACGAGGTACAGTCAAGACAGTCACTAATCAAATAACATGTGCAATATAACAGTATACAATAGTACTGGAAAATAACAAACAATGATAACAATAAAATCAACCAGTAATATAACAGCAAGGCAACAAGAACATCATAATTATTGCTCAGACGAATAAGGAACACAAGTACAATCAAATAATCAAGTCCTTCAAATATAAATTCTTCACATATTATTCTTTAAGATAAATATCTTTCGAATATACTTCTTTCAAATAAATATATTTTCAAGTAAAAGTCACCATGTAACACCTCATTTCACAATCACAAATATTACGGGTCTCAGCCCACTTTCACATTTTCCATGGCACCTCGTGTCCATATTTCTATCGCAACCACACGGACAACTCACGTGTCAATAATAAGATTATCATATTTTTCCCGACACTTCATGCCCATATTGTATTTTCATAACCGCACAGACAACTCACGTACCAAAATATCAATGTATATAAGATCTGCAGGATCAATTTATTTTCAATAAAGTAAGTTTACAATTTTATTTTTTTAAACCAAGTAAGAAATCATCAAATAAATGAGTTTATTTTTGAAATAGTTTGAGTAAAGAAAAATGACATTTCAATTTAAATAAAGCATCAGATAATCTATTGCTTCGGATGTAAAACTTATTAGTTTAAAACATAATAGTAACTTCTTTTATTTAAAATAACTCAGTCATAAAAAATTTGTAAAAACTAGGAATATAAATATTTAGAGTCTCGTACTAAAAGGCCCAAGCCAACACAATACAACAAAGAATACAAACACATAGTAAAATCAAATAATATATCACGGCAGATAATAAAGATTGACCTATCACTGAAATACAAAATACCAAAGACAAGTGCAACCATAGAGAGATATCAACAAAAGGGGACTCTCGAGATTCCGTCTCATAGTCCCAAAAGTAAATTCTCAACAGGGGATCTCCCGAGGTACCGCCTCGTTGTCCCAAAAGTAAATTCTCAACAGGGGATCTCCCGAGGTACCGTCTCGTTGTCCCAAAAGTAAATATGCAAGACAGGAGGATCTCCCGAGGTACCATCTCGTAGTCCCAAAATAAATATGCAACAACAACAATGCCCACAGGCTATCACAAGTCATCACAATTCAATTTCCGACATAACCCACCTTGTCTCGCCACATGTGCAATAATAAAGTAAATGTTCGCCTTNAACTTCGTGCAAACACCCGAACAAAACTTTCCAACAATATAATGTGCCAATATCACATCTCATAAATTGCACCTCAAGTGTTCAAGTATTACAACATATTACAGATTTGCACATCAAGTGCTCAAATATTACAATTCACCACCAAATTCAACAATACATTATTTTCCACAATAAGGAGCCCATGGCTCGACCATAATGTGCACAAAATCTTAACAAATATATTCGGGAGTGAACAACTCAACAAAATAATATTTCACATAAAAATCAAGGTGGACAATCACACCAAATCATCATATAAAAACAAATCCAACAAAACAACGATTTAGGCAAGACAATTAAAGGATTTAATAAGTGCCAATAATTTTTAATTTAATACATAAGGGCATCTAAGGATCTTAACCAATGTAATTTGCACATATAAATCAAGCACGTACTCATCACCTCGCATACATGGTTTTCAATTACACAAATTGCACATAAGACTCAATGCCTAAAGGGAATTTTTCCCACTCGTCACCTCGCGTACATGGTTTTCAATTACCTTTTTGGAGTTATGCCGATATTCCAAAATCTCCTTTTTGCTTGTATTGACCTCCGGACCGTACAAATCTATCCAAATCAATTGTATAACTTTATTAAAATTCATCAAAAATAATTCCGGATAATAAAACGTCGACTTAAAAATTTATTCAAAAAAGTCAACAAAAGTCAATGCGGGGCCCATCTCTAGGAACCCGACATAATTTTCACGAAATCCAAACACCCATTTTGATACGAGTTCAACCATACCAATTTTATCCAATTCCGATAACAACTCGATCTCCAAATCTTAAATTTTAATTTTTGAAAAGTTTTTACAAAAATTCTCATTTTCTCCATTAAACTCGAACTAAACAATGAATATAATCATAGATTTATGAAATATAATCATTTTAGGATATAGAACACTTACCCCAACCAAGCTTGTGAAAAATCCCTCCAGAATCACCCAAATCCGAGCTCCAAAAATTCAAAACGAAAATGGCAAAATGACCATTTTTGGTCCTTAACATTCTGCCCAGTTTGCGCACCTGCGAGGGTCCTTTTGCATCTGCGCTTTCACAGAAGCGGCATCTACGCCGCAGAAGCGGACGACAAAAATGCTGGGCATCGCATCTGCGATCCATGTTTCGCGGGTGCGATCACGCACCTGTGCTCCCCTTTCCGCAAAAGCGGCGCAACAGGATTCCCCATATATCGCACAAGCGACCAGAAATCTCGCAGAAGCGAACACGCACCTGCGCACCAAAATTCGCAGGTGCGATTGCACCAGTTGCTGCCCAGAAAATCCAGCAACTTCAACAAGTCCAAAAATCAATCTGTTAACCATCTGGAATCCACCCGAGGCCCTCGGGACTTTAACTAAATATACCAACATGTCCCAAAATATAATACGGACTTAGTCGAGGCTTCAAACTAAGTCAAACAACGCTGAAATTACGAATCGCGCATCGAATCAAATTTTGAGTTTTCAAATCTTCTAACTTTTATATTTTACGCCGAAACATATCAAATCAATCCGGAATGACTTCAAATTTTGCACACAATTCAAAAATGACATAATGGAGCTATTTAAATTTTTGGAATCGAAATCTGACCTCGTTATCAAAAATTTCACCTTCGGTCGAACTTTTCAAAATCTTCTATTTTTCAATTTTTGCCAAAATGCGTCGTATTGCCCTACGGACTTCCTAATTCAAATCTGAACATACGCCTAAGTCTGAAATCACCATACGAAGCTATTGACATCACCAAAATTTCATTCCGGGGTCGTTTGCTCAAAAGTTAACTCTCTGATCAACTCTTTCCATTTAAGTTTCTAAATAAGAATTGTTCTTTTAATTAAATTTTGAATCTCCCGAAGAATCAAACCCGACCACACCCGCGAGTCATAATACATATTACGAAATTTTTCGAGACCTTAAGTCACTGAACGGGGCGTTAATTCTTAAAACGACAAGCCGGGGACTTAAAAGCGCAGATCACTTTTTATGATAGTGTCAATAGGTGTTTTTGGGATTTGCAATTGCCTGAAGAGATGTCGAACGGAGACAGTTATGTACTTGGAATATCGGGTGGGGCTCTATATTACGCGTTGTATAAAGAGGGAGAGATTACTGTGCGGTGCCTTGAGAGCGATATTCGTAGTCAAGATGCAATATGGATCAGGAAATATGCTGCAAATATCAGTAATGCACTTGTTAATATGTTGACTCTAGTACTGGCAGATTGGACATGGAAATTCTGGACATTCATCCTGCAAATCCGCACATGTTTTATTCTCGTGCAATTGATAAGGTTATTTCATATGACTTGGAGAAGAACGTTTGGAGACACGCTCTTGAGTCTAAGGGTTTCAAGCAGAGCAGGACGAAAAGGCTGGAGGTAGTCCTGTGTGATAAGAGAGTTCCACCGATACTCAAAGGTAAGTTCTATAAAGCGGTAGTTAGACAGGCCATAATGTACGGGGCTGAGTATTGGCCTGTTAAGAACTCACATATCTAGAAGATGAAAGTAGCATAAAGGAGAATGTTGAGGTAGATGTGCGGGCACACTAGGATGGATAATATTAGAAATGTTGATATTCGGGAGAAGGTGTGTGTGACTCCCATTGATGACAAGATGCGGAACGCGAGGCTCAGATGGTTCGGGCATACACAGAGGAGGAGTTCAGATACCCCGGTAAGTAGGTGTGAGTGGCTGGTTGTGGAGGGCATGAGAAGAGGTAGAGGGCGACCGAAGAAGTATTGGGGAGAGGTGATCAGGCAAGACATGGCGAGGATTCAGATTTCCGAGGACATGGCACTTGATAGGAAGATGTGGAGATCGAGTATTAGGGTTGTAGATTAGGAGGTAGTTGAGTCTTGCCTTACTTCGTACCGTTGTGAGACTAGTCTGGTAGGGTTTTTGTCTAAGCTAGCTAGTGGCAATGTCGTGTCTTACTATTTCGCTTTTCAGTGCCGGGCCTATTTACTAGCTATCGCTTTTGTTTTGAATCTTTCTTCTAGATTCCATGTTGTTCCTATTTTTCCTATGATTTCTGTGGTGATACTGATATTGTCTCCTTTTGTCTTTTTGTCTTTTTGTCCTATTGAGTCGAGGGTATTTCGAAAACAGTCTCTCAACCTGTTCGGGGCAGGGATAAGGTCTGCGTACATACTACCCTTTTCAGACCCACTAGTGAAATTTCACTCGGTTATTGTTGTTGGAAAAGAATGTTGCAGTACTTTTGTATGATAACAGAAGACTGCTTATTCTTTTCTTATGAGTGGTATCAACGGCCACGTTTTCTCTAGACCTATCAAGTGGCAAAACTGCACCCAAACCCCGCTCATAGCGGGCCCTTTTATCTGCATTCTCAAGATTTACTGCAAATTCTCAGGATTTACTGCAAGTACTTTGAGATGCATTTCTGTCATTACATTTTCAAAATGCATTCTCAAGATTTATTGCTAGTGAAAACCCCAAAGAAAAATGTTAAAGGAAAATATGGTGTCTGGGAGAGTAGTATAAACGCAATCTTTACCCCTACCTTGTGAAAATTTTCGAAAGACCCTTCGCTCAATAAAGCAAAATGACAACAGTTACAACTTAACAAATCTAATACAAGTATATGTTGCCTCCAATCCACAACTAGTTAGCAAAGATTCTAAGGCAATTAATTTGGAGAAAGAAGACATAATTTTTAGATATTCAAACTATACCACAGGATTTTATGTCCTTATTTTCAGCTTGTAATTAATACTCCTTATATACCAACAAAACTGACCATAACGTTGTGAATGGTATGAGATCACCAGAATTCACACATTCATTGAGGTTTTGGAATTGGTTTAATAATTTCGGCAAAAATCATATTCTCGTACAAGCATCACATAATGTCCAAATTTCAACTAGGCCATGACAGACACAAAGCATTAAACATAGGACATGTTATGAATAGCAAGTAGCGACTGATCATTGCAATATTGTAATTATTTATTTTTCCCATGGACACAGTTGCATATCCTCCTCTAACCCATAGTCAGATATTAAAAGGAGTTTCTTTCTTCTTTTTTTACTTCTTGACCCTTTTATACAACTTGCCCACTACAAACACAAAAACAAGCAAAATGAAATAGCAAAAAGAACACGTAATATTCAAATAAACATCTATACTTGCACAAATTTATATTCCCGTCCCTTTAATTTCACGAGTTTTCAACCAGACTCTTGATCCGCGGTAGAGGTTAATTTCAAAGGGCGAGGAGAGTAGTAGTAGTAGCCGCAGCAGTAGACTGAGGTGGATTTGTAAGCATATGAACAACTTCTCTCATAGTAGGCCTAGCACAACTTTCCTCTTCAACACACATCATAGCAATCTTGAACAAGTTCATTACACTTCCAAGAGGGTAACTGTGAAGCCTTGAGTCAACAACTGCTAAAACTGAAGCTGCATCAGACGGCTGAGATAGTTCTGATATTGTCTTATTTACCCATCTCACTATATCTACACCGTCCCCAAATTCACCAACTGGTTTGTGACCTGTGATCAGTTCCAACAGTATAACTCCAAAACTGGAGACATCGCTTTTTGGTCAACTTTCAACGTGTATGCGTACTCTGTTTTTCACATTCAAACAAAATGTAGCTCAGAAGTAAATTAATGACCGAATTTAATGTTTGGACAACGCTTTAAATAGATTTTGTCCTGGTACTACATAGCTTTACTCCCACCACCCCCTTTAACCCCACAATTCAGTAAATTCCAAAAGTTTTTACNAAGCAAAATGAAATTGCAAAAAAGAACACCTAATATTCAAATAAACATCTATACTCGCACAAATTTATATTTCCGGCCCTTTAATTTCACGAGTTTTCAACCAGACACTTGATCTGCGGTAGAGGTTAATTTAGGAGAGTAGTAGTAGCAGTAGTAGACTGAGGTGGATTTGTAAGCATATGAACAACTTCTCTCATAGTAGGCCTAGCACAACTTTCCTCTTCAACACACATCATAGCAATCTTGAACAAGTTTATTACACTTCCAAGAGGGTAACTGTGTAGCCTTGAGTCAACAACTGCTAAAACTGAAGCTGCATCAGACGGCTGAGATAGTTCTGATATTGTCTTATTTACCCATCTCACTATATCTACACCGTCCCCAAATTCACCAACTGGTTTGTGACCTGTGATCAGTTCCAACAGTATAACTCCAAAACTGGAGACATCGCTTTTTGGTCAACTTTCAACGTGTATGCGTACTCTGTTTTTCACATTCAAACAAAATGTAGCTCAGAAGTAAATTAATGACCGAATTTAATGTTTGGACAACGCTTTAAATAGATTTTGTCCTGGTACTACATAGCTTTACTCCCACCACCCCCTTTAACCCCACAATTCAGTAAATTCCAAAAGTTTTTACTGTTCTTGGTCTTAGTTTGTAAAGTGTCTAGGACTAAACCTTGCTGGTACTTTTCATGAATAGTAAAACATTGACCAAAGAAAAAGGACACTTCAAGTTATATAACAGCAATGAACAGATCTTTTACATTTATTATAGCAAGTTAGTTAGTAGTATTTTTAAGTAGTAATTGCATTATAAGCAACATAATTGTGTAAATATTTTTTACGTTATTAGTGTATAGAACCTAAACTTAAAAAACAAATTTAACTTACCATACCGACAATGTAAAGAATTTTTACACTATGAAGTTATTTGAAAACCTATTTCACGTAATATTCTTAGGAAAACATAGTTTGATAACATACAATTATGGTAAATATCTGCTGTAACATGTGAAACTATACTAATGTTGTAAAACACTTTTGAATTGCGAGTATATATAATTTAAATCTTAACAAATATTGGCAAATTATTAACGTGGAAAGACTAGAAGATCCAAGTCCAAGTCTCAAATATGAAACAACTTAAGATGATTTTTTCCGATGGGATCTTGCTTTTCAACCAAAAGTTCATTTTCTTTTAAAACAGTACAAGAAAAATGACAGAAAACTAGAATGGGTGGTTAATTTACCTGGTGCAATGTAACCATATGATCCAGCAATAGAGGACATGCAATCAGATGCACCAGCATCTTGCAAGAATTTAGCTAAGCCAAAATCAGCAACATGAGCTTCATAATCAGAATCCAGCAGAATATTATTGGACTTAACATCCCTATGAATAATTGAAGGTGAACAATCATGGTGCAAATAACACAATCCCTTTGCAGCTTCCACAGCAATACGATACCTCGTCTCCCACCTCAAATGTGCCCCTTTTGCACCATGTAACATTTCCCCTAAGCTCCCATTCGACATGTACTCGTACAACAACACGTTTGGTCATTGTTCGACACATATCCTAGTAATCGTACGATGTTCCTGTGCTTGATTCTTCCTAGTGTTTGGATTTCAGCCGAGAAACCATGATCGTGGTGTCCGGTTTTCTGCCTACAAGTTTCTTTATTGCAACTGTAACAAACCCGAAATTCCTCACTATACAATAAGAACGGAACACTGATTACAACCTTGAGATATCAATTGCAACACTCAAACTACTATAATGGAAACTAAGTAACTAAGAATAGAGATAAGAATGGGGATGAGAAGCAGAACTCAGAGAAAGGGATGAGGTACGGATTCAGAAGAGGAGATGAGAAGCACAGTCTTAAGCCGAAGCTTCGACATAATTCGTATATCCCTTTTGCAGAATCTAATTCTCCTTTTAATAGCTCGACTGTTCTCCCTTTCCCTTGGTCCCATACAAAGTTTTCTAATATTTCAAACAAGCCCTTTACCTTAGTCTTTTAGTGTATACGGTCGAAATAGGTTTCGGCCTTAGCACGTCCGATCGAGTTCAAACAATGATTTATCAAAGTGAGATCCCGAAGGTGGAGCAAACTATCCTCGAACCTGGGGAGGCCGATCCGTGTCAAGTTCGATATCATTACCAAGCTCGAATCAAAATCTACCATGCTGACAATCCAGAGACCAACCGACAATGACCTCGAATCAATTCGAGGGCTCGAGCCAGGATTGGGCTCTAACCAAGATCATGAGTTCAAGCCGAAATCAAGCTCAAACCAAAATCGAGGGTTCTAAGCAAGATCTAGCTCACAGACAAAAGCCGTTGCAATCCCACTAGAGAGAATCTTGGCAGAAATTATGGAAAAACTGATTTATCATGGGTCTCCCACTGAATGTTTATTTTATTATGCTTAGAGCCAAATCCCTCCACTATAAAAGGGCTTGGCTACTATTTCTGTAAGACAAGTTTTTTCAAGGCTTACATTGTAATAAAAGAGCTATATTCTTCTACAGAAAAGAACCGTTCTTTCAGATTTTTTAGATTGATTCTATTTATTGAATCTTGAGATTCATTATTCCTGATAACCTTATCTATTTTAGCATTCTCTCCAATCTATATTTACGCTTTTTTATTTATCCTTACATTTTGTGTTAAGTTACGCCACATATCCTCGGAACTACGTATAAATTCAACTCTATCTATTTTTCGGGTAAACATTTGGCCAATCTCGTTCATAACAATACTCTCTTCCTCAATAAGAACCTTGTCCTCAAGATTCGGGTTAAGAGCAATGTTAGTAACACTTGTTCTGCCAATTGTGTCTATACGAAGGTAGTCTCTGTGATAAGAAAAGATGTGATCTATCATCACTGTGTCAAGGTGACATGAGATGGTGGTCAACACAGCATTGACAACCTTTGGGAAAATGTCAGCACTAACCATAAGGCAACAAACTAGCATCTTGCCATGGAGAGGGTCATACTTGACTTGAGTTTCCTCGACAATTCTATGCAAACCAGTAGCAAGAGCAATGGTGGACTCAATAAGCAGAATAATATTGGGGTTCTTTAATAGAACTCGGTGTCCACAAGGATCATAGCGCCTTCCATCATCATCAATAACATATTGAAGATCAAGAAATTATTGGGTTGTAGAGCAGCCTGGCAGACATTTGACATATAAGTACTCCCAAGAATAGGTGCATATATGAACCTTATTTTCCAGCAATCCAGACGCAATGAAGATGATTCAGTTGACGCATTCTTGCTAACCATTAAGACAGTTGACGCATTCTTGTAGTGGAAATAAGGTTGAAAAGGTCCAAAATCAATCCCAATTGCCTTTGACCACTGTCATTGTCAAGGATAACATCACCTATAATTACATAATTAATAATTTCAGAAGTCATGTAATGAGCATCATTAATGCATACCAGCTTGATCTCCCCTACACTATATATTCTTGGCTACTGTGAGAAACCTCGTTCCACCAAGTGCAAGTACATTAAAATGGGCGTCACAGCAAAACTGTAATAGCAACTCATTGAATGTGAATTCTGTTGGACCAAGTTCAAGCATGTCCCCAAGTATAGCAACTTTTGTACTTTGGCAGATGATGTTTCTTAACAACGTAGTGTCACCCTTGGCCAAAAGCAACTCTCCAGAGGAATTAGCTACATGAAGGAATAAGGCTATCTTAAGGGAACAAGGAAGAAAACTTTTATTTTGTCATCATAAGAATAGCTGCCACGTAAAGCAATGTCCATATGTGATTGAGACCTCACAAAAGTCCAATCAGCAATATAAAAATGAGTAAACTTTGGTAAAGTAGTAACTGACAGTGCCAAATCAGATTGCAAATTGTAGGAATGCGCAAACCATGATTGTCCCGGATCCCACACTCTAGTCTTAGAGTTAGAATATGCAATGAAACACAACCTGCTAGTACATTCCAGTAATAGGAAGACCGCCACATACTTTGTAGAATCTGTTAGAGCAAAAAACTCAAAACTTATTCCAGGATCCCATACACTAAGAGCCGGCGCAGTTGCTTGAACAGTTGCTATAAAGAAATTAGCACCATGAACACATGGAAATTGACTCAAAATACGTTTATCATTGAATCCCCAGCATAACTTCCACTCACACCTTCAAGTACTTTAACAGAATGCCTTGCACTAGTCAAAATGGCACCGTCTTTCTCGACAACAAAATTATCAAGATATTGAGTTAAAAAAATTATAGGGTCCATAAAAACTTCAGCAAGATACGTGTCTTCAAAGGTCGCCAATTCAAGTATCCATTTAGGAGGTCTGCTATCAACAGAGGAGGCATTTACATACCTCGTTGGCATAGCTCGTTCCAGATGTTCATGCGGCACTACATAAATTTGTGTGCCTCCAGAAGTTTGGCATCCAGAGAATACCACTCTATTTTTCAAGCTCTTATGTGTTGCGACATTTCGAAAACCAGCAGGCTGTAAGAACATAAATGGTTAATTTAATGAGCAAGGAGAAAACTCTACAATCTCGGCACATTCACCATCTAAATTTGTTGTGGTGATAAGTGGAAGAAATCCCTCAATTTGTGTTAAATCTTCAGATTCAACAGATAAACGCACATATGAATCAGCCTTACGATCTTGTCCTGTGTCGAACCAATGTTCCACACAACTATAAAATGGAATAGTCCCTATAGGTGATCCAGACACATAGTCGAGAGATGCACAAGCCCTCAGTTGACAGCAATAACAAGTACCAAGTATATGACAATTGTCCAAATTGATACTAATAGGCACAACAAGTATTCGACCAATAGGAAACTTATCACCTGGGATCAAGCTAGAGAAAGGATCCAAAATCATAGTTGCAATGTGACGGAGTTGTGCGGCGGTATATCGTTGAGGACTTGTAGCAAACACCTGATCTGCAGAGTTGATTAAATTTTCCTCCATCTTAATTTAGTCTCGGTGGTCTTCCTCTGATTTTCCATCGCCTGAATCAGAGTTTGTCTTCATTGCATCTAAAAGTTCCTCAGATCCTATAGACAAAATCTCAAATTGTTCCATCTCTTTAGGCACGAAATAGTCTCGGCCAACAAGAAGAACTAACTGAGCTTCATCCTTTGAAAACTGAGAATACATATCAGGTTCATTACTTTGGGGATTTTCATCAAACACCTCGTCTACGACAGTCGCATTCTTGTCTCCATCAACTAGACGAGCTTTGGTTTCATGAGTTTCGGGTATTTGAGTAGAGGCAGACTCAGAGGTCACTGGTGGAACCAATGTAGCGCAATTCAGGTAGTCAACACAAGCTTGTGCAATAACTACCACTCTCGACGAATCAGTGAAGGTCCGTTTCTGAAAATGCAGAAGAAACTTCTCCTTGAAATGGTTCCAATCATAAAATTGGTTGTTGCGAAATAACCAATTGAACCACGCTAGGGCATAGCCTTCTAGATAGAAGGAAGGAAGAGGCAACCAGTCCTTGTTGGAGGAGCCAAGGTATGTGAAGTACAACTCGGCCCGAAAAATCCATCTATCGGGGTAGCCGTCGCCAGTGAATCTAGGTAGAAACATCGTCGTTGTTGGAGTTCGATGGATGAAAGCACCAATGTAACAAACCCGAAATTCCTCACTATACAATAAGAACGGAACACTGATTACAACCTTGAGATATCAATTGCAACACTCAAACTACTATAATGGAAACTAAGTAACTAAGAATAGAGATAAGAATGGGGATGAGAAGCAGAACTCAAAGAAAGGGATGAGGTACGGATTCAGAAGAGGAGATGAGAAGCACAGTCTT
>AWOL01S0055429.1:0-17695 GCA_000715115.1 Nicotiana otophora | reverse complement strand
GACATGCATTCAGATGCACCAGCATCTTGCAAGAATTTAGCTAAGCCAAAATCAGCAACATGAGCTTCATAATCAGAATCCAGCAGAATATTATTGGACTTAACATCCCTATGAATAATTGAAGGTGAACAATCATGGTGCAAATAACACAATCCCTTTGCAGCTTCCACAGCAATACGATACCTCGTCTCCCACCTCAAATGTGCCCCTTTTGCACCATGTAACATTTCCCCTAAGCTCCCATTCGACATGTACTCGTACAACAACACGTTTGGTCATTGTTCGACACATATCCTAGTAATCGTACGATGTTCCTGTGCTTGATTCTTCCTAGTGTTTGGATTTCAGCCGAGAAACCATGATCGTGGTGTCCGGTTTTCTGCCTACAAGTTTCTTTATTGCAACTGTAACAAACCCGAAATTCCTCACTATACAATAAGAACGGAACACTGATTACAACCTTGAGATATCAATTGCAACACTCAAACTACTATAATGGAAACTAAGTAACTAAGAATAGAGATAAGAATGGGGATGAGAAGCAGAACTCAAAGAAAGGGATGAGGTACGGATTCAGAAGAGGAGATGAGAAGCACAGTCTTGAGCCGAAGCTTCAACATAATTCGTATATCCCTTTTGCAGCATCTAATTCTCCTTTTAATAGCTCGACTGTTCTCCCTTTCCCTCGGTCCCATACAAAGTTTTCTAATATTTCAAACAAGCCATTTACCTTAGACTTTTGGCCAATCTCGTTCATAACAGCAACGTCGATGCCATTTGGCATTGACCCTCGATACACTACCCCAGCTCCACCTTTTCCAATTATGTTCTCTTCTTTTAAACACTCCAAAACATCCTCAGCTCTGAAATAAAGTTTCTGGAATGCTGTTAGCTTCCAAATCTTTGAATGTTTGAACTTTTCCTTCTTGACGAACACCCACGTAACAGCCAACAGCAATGCAACAGTGACTAAAATGATTATTGTAATCACCAATTGTGCAGTGGTAAACTTCCCAGATGGCTTTTGTGGGAGTTTTGAGCTGAGTTTGAAGCTGAGGGACAAAATGTAGCACGGGGCGAACACAGTTTAAGATTTCCTACAAAAGACTTGTCACTGAAGAATTTTATCCGTTGGTCGGTCTTCGTCCAGAAAGATCATAGTAAGAAAGATCCAAAACTGTTAAACCATTCATCACACCAATATCTCCAGGAATGGCACCATTCAGTTGGTTTCGCGACATGTTGAGTGCGTTTAAGCTGTCTAATTTGGTGATTTCTTTTGGAACTTCACCAGGTTCTTCAAGTTCCCCATAGATGGAGGAATATTTCCATTGATCCAGTTGTTAGAAAGTACAAGACTCGAGAGATTATTTGCATTAATCTCCTTTGGCAACTGCCCAGTGAAATAGTTGTTATCGAGTTCAAGCATATCCATTACAGGAAACTTGAAAAAACCAGCTGGAATAGTACCATTTAGGTAATTCTTCCCAACACGAATTCGAGTCAACGATGTGCACTCACCAAGTTGTTCAGGAATTGGACCAAAGAATTAATGACTCACCAAGTCATTAACCTTCCACCCTTACACAAATCAGGAGGTATTCTTCCAGTAAAATGATTGTCAGTAACATCCAGTTTCAATAGCCTCCCGTTACGGCCAAGATTTTCGGGCAATTCCAGGGTAAAATTGTTGCCCCAAATCTGCAACACTTCAAGATTTGGAAGGTCTTCAATAAATGGGGGAATCGGACCGTGCAAGTTGTTTTTGAAAATGTTTATCAATGTCAAATTCTGCAACTTCACAAAACTCTCTGGTATTTCTCCAGTGAGTTGGTTAATGGACAGGTCCAGAGACATTAAGTTCTTTAAACCAGAGAGTTCAGATGGTATGCGACCTGCAAAGCAGAGATGATTCCAAAATTTAAATTTAACAGAGTTCAAGATTCTAAATTTATCGAAAGTAAGAGCTCATAACTTAAACTATACAACAATACTAATAAGTGAAAAAACGGTGAGATGGTTAATTGATAGGACATTAAGCTCTATCTCCAAACCAAAGAGTTCAGAGATGAATTCAGGATTTAAATTTAACGAGCTCAAGATTCTATGTTCATTTAAAATATGAGCTCAAAACTTAAAATATACAATATTTATCAAGTCATTTCACATAAACATCTATAATATAAGTAAAAAAATGGTAGGTTCAAATTAATACCTGTAAGACGGTTGGCATGTAGAAACAGAGAATGCAACTTCTTCAATTTTCCGAGACTAGGAGGAATTTCACCATCAAGATTACAATTTGCAAGATCAATAAGTTTAAGTGTACTAATAGAGCCAAACTAAGGTGCAATTCCTNCTTCCTAACACGAATTCGAGTCAATGACGTGCACTCGCCAAGTTGTTCAGGAATTGGACCAAAGAAATAATTCTCCATTAGAATTAAAGTCATTAACCTTCCCCCTTTACACAAATCAGGAGGTATTCTTCCAGTAAAATGATTGTCAGTAACATCCAGTTTCAATAGCCTCCCGTTACGGCCAAGATTTTCGGGCAATTCCAGGGTAAAATTGTTGCCCCAAATCTGCAACACTTCAAGATTTGGAAGGTCTTCAATAAATGGGGGAATCGGACCGTGCAAGTTGTTTTTGAAAATGTTTATCAATGTCAAATTCTGCAACTTCACAAAACTCTCTGGTATTTCTCCAGTGAGTTGGTTAATGGACAGGTCCAGAGACATTAAGTTCTTTAAACCAGAGAGTTCAGATGGTATGCGACCTGCAAAGCAGAGATGATTCCAAAATTTAAATTTAACAGAGTTCAAGATTCTAAATTTATCGAAAGTAAGAGCTCATAACTTAAACTATACAACAATACTAATAAGTGAAAAAACGGTGAGATGGTTAATTGATAGGACATTAAGCTCTATCTCCAAACCAAAGAGTTCAGAGATGAATTCAGGATTTAAATTTAACGAGCTCAAGATTCTATGTTCATTTAAAATATGAGCTCAAAACTTAAAATATACAATATTTATCAAGTCATTTCACATAAACATCTATAATATAAGTAAAAAAATGGTAGGTTCAAATTAATACCTGTAAGACGGTTGGCATGTAGAAACAGAGAATGCAACTTCTTCAATTTTCCGAGACTAGGAGGAATTTCACCATCAAGATTACAATTTGCAAGATCAATAAGTTTAAGTGTACTAATAGAGCCAAACTAAGGTGCAATTCCTCCTTCATAACTATTAAAATAACCCAACCTAAGTTCTTCAAGATTTGGAAGCAAAGCCAAACTCTTTGGTATTTTTCCAGTAAGTGAATTACCCTCTAAACCTAACCATAGTAAACTTTCAATATGAGAATAAGCTTCTGGTATTTCCCCATGAAAATAGTTTCCTCCAAGATGTAAAGTCTTAAGCTTTTTAAGCTTCACAAACTCAGTAGGAAGCTCACCAGTAAAATTATTGTTATAAATATCAAATGATTCAAGTTCTATTAACCCTAACAAGATTTCTCTAGGAAAAGGACCAGAAAAACTGTTATTCGAAAGATTAACGTATTTAATAGAAGAAAGCTTGGATATTTCTAAACGGAGTGTACCAGTTAAGTTATCTCCAAACATAATAAGATTTTCAAGTTTGTCTAAAAGACCAATTTCAGGTGGAATGGTACCAAACAAAGGAACATTAGAAATGTTCAAAGATATAACACGTAAATCATTATTACATGTGACACCAGAGAAAGAACAATAATGGACAAAAGGGAAAGTTGAGGAATTTGTTGTGATATTTTTCCAGTCACTGAGACCAGAACTTGCAGTACTAACAATGGATTCTTTAAGTTTCAAAAGGGTTTCAAGATCAGAGTTTGCATTAATGGTGAAAGCAAAAAAGATGAAACTTTGGAAGATAAGGCGAAAGGAAGCAGTGGACATGTTTACACTGTTAGCTTCTCTGGTTTGTAAGAATTTTAGAATAGCTTAGGCAATTTGAAGTACAAGAATTTAGTACTGTTTGCACTTTGCCAAAGTGGTAGGAGAATCAAACGCTATATTACCACTTATTAACCTTTTGAGTTTGAAACAAAGCGAAGATAGTATTAATTTATTTTTACATACTACTATTAATCATTTATTATACTAAATTAGTGTTAGCTTTGGTGAAATTTCCTTTTATGATGTTCTTTCTTAACTTCCTTTTGGACATAGATTTTTTTTACGTTTTCCAAAAAACTATTTGAAATATTAGTTGTTCATAGAATTTAATCATTTTTTATAAAAATATCAAGAAAATTTATCATGTTACAAAAACTGATGCTTGGTTGAAAATATTTTCTTCCACTCAAACAACTTTAACATTTGTTTTTAGAAAAAAACATATCCAAAGCCCAAATACAACCTGAAATTGCAAAAACTATTTTTAAACATAACTTATATAACTTTTTTTTTCAAGTTTCAACCAAATAAAAAATTTATGCATTGAATAGGTGATTTGATCAACATGGTGAATAATTTGGGAGGATAATTTTTTGGACAAAAAAGTAAATTTATAGAATTCATTTGTCTAAGTAAAATGATTGTAGCAGCGGACTTTAAACGTAATGACAAGAACTGGTTGGAGAAGAAACAATGTTAGATTTCTGACGGCTTCTGTCATTGTGTCAAAGATCAACTTTAAACGTCCTTTGGTGATTGACGGTTCTGAGCCTGTCACGAGAGTCAGTAATATAAAACATTAGTAAAAACTTACTTCAAATTATAGAGTATATTATTCATTTTGACTAATTGATAAATTGATGTGATGATGCATTGGAGTAATTAATTATGATTTGCTAATAATAACATTATATATAAAAATACATACTTCATTGGTTTCACAATTTTCTATTTCACCAAGGTTATTAAATTATTTTTAATAATAATCGCTCAACTTTGTTCAAATAGCACATAAAATTAAATAAACTATTTTTTGTTACAAAAACAAAAGTCATTCAACTTTGCACAATAATCACATCAAGTTACTAAATATTTTTTTTATAATCACGAAATCATTCAACTTTGCTTAAGTAGCATATGAAATATCAATTTTGTTTCATCTTAATGACTTTTTGTGATACTTAGACAAGTTAAGTAAAATTTTGATTAACAAAATAGTTTAGTAACTCTTGTGATACTTAAATAAAAAAATATTAAAAAATTGAGCAACTTTAATTACATAAAATTGAAGTGTAATGACTAGGCTATGAAATCAACCATATTATACGAGTAAAAGATTTATGTAAACCAAAAAAAACGATTTATGTAAACATCATATGTATGGCCTACTTTTTTCCGTGCAATTTTTTTTTCTGATAATAAAGGCATATTAAAAAACATACTAGGAGTCATTACATAGTTCATTACATAGGGAAATGTTCTAGGACACATAGTTCCTAGCTTGTCCCTTTCCAAGATAGAAATAACAAAAATAGCAGGAATTAGATAAGCCATTAAGCTTCCAAGAACTGGTAAGCTGCTTCCATTCTTCGCCATTGAGTCAGCCGCTTGATTAGCTTCTATGTGTACATGTTGTAGTGGTGGATCCCCTGCTCTACTCAATAGGCATCTGCAATCATCAATTAGATTATAGGAACAATTCTTATTATTAAGTAAATTAATGAGTTCCTTACAATCTGTTTCGATGGTAAAAGTGAGATAGTTGTTCTCTATAGTTAACTTTAGTTCATGCAGTAGTGCAAGTGTTTCCATGTATATATTTGATGCATGTGAGATGCTTATATTAAACCCCAGAACCCATTCTCCATTGCCCCTTCTGATAATTCCTCCTATACCACCTTTGCCTGGATTTTCCAAACAAGAGCCATCCACGTTGAGTTTATAGGTATTGGGTTCTGGTGGGTTCCATTTGATGAAGATAGTGTCTCTAGTTATAGATAGTCTTCTTTGGTTTGTGGCCAAGAGTTTGAATTCCATGGCTTTGTTTACTATGTTTTTAGTAGCAGAGGGTTACCATTATTGTTGAAGATCGTCTCGTTTCTATGCAGCCAAATGTGCCAGAGGATAAAGGGGAGGATGTCGGACCAGCAAAGATAGTCATTGAACCTAATGCTGGAGCTGCTTTGTGTTATGCATAGCATATTGATCTGGCGAATATCGAGGAAAAGATTAAAGCCAATTTCCTCCCATATGGTTTTTGAATACGTACACCTAAAGAACATATGTGTTATATTTTCATTTGTAGTGCTACAAATGTTACAAATCGGGGAGTTACTAATATTTCTGTTAAAAAGCATTTGTGATGTGGGGAATCTATTATGAATAGTCGTCCATAGAAAAAATTTTATTTTGTTGAGGGTCTTGATTTTCCATTGCCATTTATAATCTCTGGTGCTTTCCTCCTGTCCCCCCTTGTTGGAGAGCATTTCATAAGTTGATTTAATTGTAAAGGTCTCATTAGTACTTTTGCCCCATTTGTATTTGTCTTCGATTGGTTGGAATTGCTTGATATAGGTCCTAGTAATTTTGTTCTTAATATTGTTTGGTAGCTGGAAGGATAAATTGTTAATATTACAACAACAACCCAGTGAAATCTCACTAGTGGGGTCTGTGGAGGGTAGTTTGTACGCAGACCTTACCCCTACCCCGAAGAGGTAGAGAGGCTATTTTCGAAAGACCCTCGACTCAGAGGACAAAAAGACAAAATAAATTGTTAATATTGTATGTGTTATTTTCAATAATATCTGCTAGTGGTTGGTGTTGTTCATGATACATAAAGGGAGCGTGGATTAAGGATCTTAAGGTTTCCTTGTTACCCTTCTAGGAATCCTGCTAAGTCTTTATGGATTGTCCATCCCCAACTTCCCAGTGAATGCCCCGTTTACAAATATTATGCCTCGGACAATATTTTTTCAAATATGGGAGTCATTTTTATCTTGGAGATTCCAACTTTGGTGGGAATTCCTATTGTTATATTTGTTGTGAAGTACCCTACTCCAAAGAGATTTGTGATTTTTTTTATATCTCCAAGCTAGACTAGCGTTCAAGGCTTGATTTTTCCATTTTGATTTATATAATCCCAGACCTCCTTCCTGCTTTGGTTTTGGGGTGTCCCAATTTATCAAATGACACTTTCTTTTAACTTAATGAACTTGAAATTTTAAATGTTGTCGAAACCTATCAAACCACGTTCGATTGACCTCAAATTTTGCACACAAGTCATATTCAGTATTACAAATCTACTCCAACTTCCAGAATCAGAATCCGACCCCGATATTAAAAACTTCACTACGGTCAAAATCTTCAAATATTCAACTTTCGTTATTTCAAGCCTAAATCAGCTACAGACCTCATATTCACATTCCGGACATGCTCCTAAATCCAAAATCACCCAACGGAGCTAACGGAACAGACGAAATTCTATTTCTGAGTCGTCTTCACACTGTTCCGACTACGGTCAAACTTCTAAGGCTTAAACTTCCGTTTAGGGAGGTTGGAGTATTTTACCTTTTTTTATGTATTAAAATATAGTCTCTATTCATGGAATATTTATTTTATTTATGTGTTATATCTATCGTCAAGAAATCGCCAAACCCGAGCTCAAAATGTCAAAAATGAGCAAAAATTGCGAACCCTTGCATTTAAGTATTCTATCCAGATATTTCGCACCTGTGGGCCTCTAGTCGCACCTGCGATGCCGCACCTACGGTAAAACCATCGCAGGTGCGGATTCCACTCATGGCCAGGGTTTCCGCTTCTGCGGACCAGGGATCGCACCTGCGATCTCGCTTCTGCAGAGATCCTTCCGCTCTTGTGATCCCAAACCTCCCAGGCCTCTCCGCTTCTGCGTTCAAGGTTCTGCAGAAGAGACTCCACTTCTGCGGCCTTCATGTCACACTTGCGACCCATGCCAAACTCCTCTAGCCCGCATTTACGATCCTCCTCTCGCACGTGCGAGTCCGCACCTGCGGTCACCCCTACAGCAGGTGCGAAAGCACCAAAAACCAGCAACTTCAGCAATTTGCATAAGTCCAAAAATGATCCGTTAACCACCCGAAATCAATGCGAGGCCCCCCGAGACCTCAACAAAACATACCTACCAGTACTAAAACACCATACGCAATTAGTTGAGCCCTTNCACGACCCAATTCTCCATCCGTAAGATGTCGTGACGGCACCTAGTCTCTACGACTAGGTAAGCCTAACAAAATGCAGAAATAACAAAATGGAAGGAAAACTAAACAACTAACTGCAATATATAACTGATAACAATGCTGCTCGGCATGTACAATAACCAACACTCTAGTAATACACAGTATTCCCAAAACCCGTAACATCATAAGTCACAAGCTATAGAAGGAAACTAGAATCTCTATACACCAAAGTCTAACCAAAGAAATGCGGAAAGTAGATGACATAGAAGAGAATAGAGGGGGACTCCGAGGTCTGCGGACGGGGCAGATATACCTTGAAGTCTCCGTACAACAGCAAACACTCTCAGCTAGTAGCGGGGTTGATAACAAGTACCTGGATCTGCACACAAAACATGTGTAGAAGAGTAGCATAAGTATACCACAACGGTACCCGATAAGTGCCAAGCCTAACCTCGGTAGAGTAGTGACGAGATCAGGACCGGGCCCTATTGGTATATAATAATAAGACAAATGCTATAATAAACATGAAGTAAAACGGAGAAGACAACAACAAGTATTCACAAAGCAATAACAACACCGCACAATGATATAACAACAGGGGCGTTCTCGAGATACCGTCTCGTAGTCCCAAAAGTAAATATACAGGGAGAACTTCTGAGGTACCGTCTCATAGTCTCAAAAGTAAATATGCAGGGAGAACTCCCGAGGTCTCAAAAGTAAATATGCAGGGAGAACTCCCGAGGAACCGTCTCGTAGTCTCAAAAGTAAATGTGCAGGGAGAACTCACGAGGAACCGCCTCGTAGTCTCAAAAGTAAACACACAGTTCAAATCGATAAATACAACAGTTAACATCAATAATTCTACAGTTAAGACTGATAAAGATCAAGGAAAAATAAGAAATCAACTAGGCATGCTTCACAGAGTTCAAATAAGTAGTTACAGCACGTAGACATGCGATATTAGACTAAACAGGATAACTACACAGGTTGGTATAATGCAATTAAGAATGAAAAGCAGATTACTACTCAGAAATATAGTATAACCCAAATTAAAAGGAAAACAGGTTGCTACTCAATAAAACCAGTTTTTACAATAAATTGCCTGTGTACGTACTCATCACCTTGCGTACACGGCGCTCACATAGCACAACAGTACCAAATCCTAAGAGGATTTCTCCCACACAAGGTTAGGCAAGCCACTTACCTCGAACCAAGCTCAATCAATCGGTAACAATGCCTTTCCCAGGAATATCCGACTCCGAATGGCCCAAATCTAGCCAAAATCAATTACATACCATAAATACAATTATAAGAAATTAATCTAATTAATGAAATCAAAGCTAAAGAAAGAATTTAGAAAATCGCCCCAGAAAGTATCCTTGGGCCCACGTCTCGGAATCGGGTAAAAGTCACCAAATATGAACACCCATTCCCTCATGAGTTCACTCGTACCAAAATTATCCAAATCAGATGTCAAAATCTCAATCAAAACCCAAAATCTTACTTGAAGGACTTCTACCCATTTCCCCCAAAATTTCAACCCAAATCCGAAATTAAATGATGAAATCAAGCATAGATTAGTGGAATATAACCATAAAGGAGTTAAGAATTGTTACCCAAAATCTTTCTCTGAAAATCCCTCAAATAATCACCCAATCTGAGCTTTCAAAGTCCCAAAATTGGAAATGAGACCAAAACCTCGAAATTTCCTCTTTTGTGACCAACGATCTCGCACCTGCGGACCACCAGTCGCACCTGCAGAATTTCCATCGTAGGAGCGGAAATGGCTAAAGGTGACTGGGACCGCTTCTGTGATCAGGTGGTCGCACCTGCATGTGCGCACCTGCGAACAATGGTCCGCTTCTGCGGTCTCCCCTTCCAGCTCACTCTCCGCATCTGCGGAACTTCAAGCGCATCTGCGGGCTCGCAGATGAGGAAATTCCCTCACACCTGTGACCCCTGGACATCTCCTCAATCCCGCTTCTACGCTTGGCCTCTCACACGTGCATGTCTGCACCTACGGACACCCCACCGCAGGTGCGATTACACCAGAAGCTTGAAAGCTTCAGCAATTACACAAGTCCAAATTTTGACCCGTTAAGTATCCGAAACTCACCCGAGGCCCTCGAGACCTCAACCAAATATATGAACAAGTCCTTAAACACCATACGAACTTAGTCGAGCCCTCAAATCACATCAAACAATGCTAAAAAATATGAATCACCCTCCGATTCAAACTTAATGAACTTGAAACTTTAAATGTCTACAACCGATGCCGAAACCTATCAAACCACGTTCGATTGACCTCAAATTTTGCACACAAGTCATATTCAACATTACAGACCTACTCCAACTTCCGGAATCAGAATCCGACCACGATATCAAAAAGTCCACTACGGTCAAAATCTCCAAAAATTCGACTTTCGTCATTGCAAAGCCTAAATCAGCTACAGACCTCAAATTCACAGCCCGGACATGCTCCTAAGTCCAAAATCACCCAACTGAGCTAACGGAACTGAAGAAACTCCATTTCGGAGTCGTCTTCACACTGTTCCGACTACGGTCAAAATCTTATGGCTTAAGCTTTCGTTTAGGGACTAAGTGTCCCAAAACACTCCGAAACCAAAAAAACAAAACTCCCGACAAGTCACATAAGCATAAAGAGATGCGGGGAAAGCAGTTAATAGGGGATCGGGGCTATTACTCTCAAAACAATTGGTCGGGTCGTTACATGGATGTAATTAATATGTCACGGTATAACATTAATTTTTTTAGCATTTAAGAAATTGTTGCACTTATTTTAGCGCCAACTGCTATTTTCAATAATTTTTGTTTCTTATATATTCTCTCTGTGTCAAATTATCTGTTGTGTTTCTCTTTTATCTACCCCTTAAAAAATATTAATTAGGAGGGGGGTTGGAGTATTTTACCCTTATTTATGTCTTAAAATATAGTCTCTATTCATGAAATATTTATTTTATTTATGTGTTATCTCTATCATCAAGAATAATTATTATTCAGGGTAAAATGAAAAAAATATAATTTATTTTATCTTGAACTTCTAAAATAATAAATAATTTGAGACAACTATTTTTAGAAAATACGACAAATAATGTGAGACGGGAGTAGCATATGTTTTATTGAATAGCGTGAGCCACACGTGCAATAGACGTAAACAATAACTAGTTACCTTAAAAAAAGAGGAATATAATATACAATCCAGCCCAACTAATAAAACATCCATTTTTTGGGTTCTATGTCTATTTGTATACTTTATGTAATGTCCCAACCGGTTATTTTGACTTTTATAATCCTGTTCCCCTAAATAAAACTCCACGTATGTGGTTTTACTAATTTATGGAAGTGTTCAGCTTTAAAAGGTCAAGTTTGACTTCGGTCAACATTGTTAGAAAACGACCCGGAATCGGGATTTGACGGTTCCAATAGGTTCGTATGATGATTTTGGACTTGGCCGTATGTTTGAATCGGGTTTTGGACAATCTGGAAGCGTTTCGGCACTTAATAGTGAACATCAACTATTATAAGGTTTAATGTTCTTTAAATTTGGTTTGGAATAGGTTTTGGAGTAATTGAAGTCCATTTGGAATATGAGCCTGAGAATGGCTCCATATGGTGATTTAAGACTTGCACGCAAAATTTGGTATCATTCCGAGTAGTATAAGTATATTTCGGCGCGTTCGGAGTAAGTTTGAAGAATTTGAAATTTCTAAGCTGAATCAATTTGGTTTGGGGTATGATTCTTAGTATTGATGTTGTTTTACACGTTCTGAGGGTTCGACCGAGTCCCTTTTATGATATAAAACTTGTTGGTATGTTTGGGCGGGGCCTCGGGGGACTCGGGGGCTCCGGGTGTTAATCGGACGAGGCTTAGATTAATTTTGGACTTTGGAGCAACAGCTAAAGCTTCCAGCTTCTGCTACAACCGCACCTGTGCTTGGTCAGCCGCAGGTGCGAGCCTGCAGGTGCGTGGATGACACCGCAGAAGTGGACTGGACGTAGATGTGATGTACAAGTCGCAGATGCGAGCCGCTGACCGCAGAAGCGACGTGTTCGGCTTATTGGGAAGCCACATATGCGGTGCATTTTTTCGCATATGCGGAGCCGCAGAAGTGACTTGCGAGCCGCAGACGTGACTTGTGAGCCGCAGACGCGAAAGGGTTGTTTGGCATAACCCTTAAAGAACGGGAAAATAACCATTTTTGCCCATTGATCTCCATTCATGAGCGATTTTGGAGCTTTTTCAGAAGGGATTTCAACTAGAAACTTGAAGATAAGTTAATTCTACACACTTTGAGTTAAATACATAGATTATGGGTAGATTATAACCTTTAAATTTGTAATGACCCGGCCGGTTATTTTGAGAATTTAAGTCCCGTTCGGCGGCATAAGACCCTGAGCATCTTCGTATTATGTGTATTGACTTTCGTGCGTGGTTGAATTCAGTTACCGGATGATTCAGAGTGATTTGGGACACTTAGTCTCAAAACGGAAGCTTAAGTCTTAGGATTGTTTACCGTAGTCAGAATTGTGTGAAGACGACTCCTGAATGGAGTTCCGTCAGTTCTGTTAGCTCCATTGGGTGATTTTGAACTTAGGAGCATGTCTGTACTTTGAATTTTAGGTCAGTAGCTGATTTAAGATTGAAATGGCAAAAGTTAAACTTTTGAAGATTTTGACTGGAAGTGGACTTTTTGATATCGAGGTCGGAATGCGATTCCGAGAGTTAGAAAAACTCTGTTATGTTATTTGGGACTTACCTGCAAAATTTGACGTCATTCCGGATTGGTAAGATTGGTTTTGGCACGAGTTTTCGAAGTTGGAAGTTTTGGAAGTTCATAAGTTCGATTCGTGGTGCGATTTGTATTTTCAGCATTGTCTGATGTGATTTGAGACTTCGAGCAAGTCCGTGTTAGGTTATGGAACTTGTTGGTATGTTTAGACGGGGTCCCAGGGGCCTCGAGTGAGTTTCGGATGGGCTACGGGTCATTTTCGCCTATTTTGAACTGTTGTTATCTGTCATCTGGTTTCCTTCATTGCATTCGTGTCCTTACCTTCGCGTTCGCGTAGTGTTATTTTGGAGCGTAAAATATTTCCTCTTCGCGTTCGCGTTCGCGTTCGCAGTCACCCTCTCGCGTTTGCGAAGTTCTGCCACCCCCTTCTTAACGTTCGCATTCCCTATCTCGCGTTCGCGAAGTGCAAACCAGACCTTGGGCACTGGTGATAATATTCCTCTTCGCGTTCGCGTGTCGCGTACACGTTCGTGTAGCTATGCCATTCCAATCTTCGCGTTCGCATACTACTTCACGCGTTCACGAAGAGCAGTCGTTAGGCCATCATATTTTTCCTCTCCGCATTCGCGAAGAACAACTGGGCAGCTTTTGTTTTTCTTCTTCGCGAACGCATCCCTTTCTCCGCGTTCGCGATGCACAAAACACATGGGCATAATATAAAGTCCTTTATTCCGAGGGTTTGTTATTTTCACCATTTTTGGAGTTTTAGAGCTCAGTTTTGAGCTATTCTTTGTGAGTTTTTCAAGCAAATCGACTCGGTAGGTGTTCTTCACCTAGAATTTATTGTATTCCTTGATTTTATCTTTGTTTTTATCATTTAATTTGTGCGTTGAGTTGTGGGAAATGTTGGTTTTTGAAGAAAATTTCCAAAATGAAAAATCACGATTTGAGGAAGGAAATGGTATCGGAATTTGATAATTGTTTTATGGTTGGACTCATATCGAAATAAGTGTTCGGGTTTTATACAATTTGTCGGGTTCTGATGTACGGACCTGGGGGTCGACTTTTGGACCGATTTTTAGATTTTGATAAAGATTGAGACTTTATGATCCGTAATAGTCTCTTGTGAGTTTTATTTTTTCTTTGAAGTTATTGCGATTAGAATTGAGTCGTCCGGAGGTCATTTCACCCGAGAAGTTCATTTTTGAATATCGGTCTGTCTTCTTTGAGGTAAGTATCTTGCCTAACCATGTGTGGGGGATTTCTCCTTTTAGGGTTCTTAGGTCCTTATATTTACTTATTATGAAGTCGTTCTTGATATGATTAAGTTCCTATTTACTAGTTTCACTTCTACATGCTTTAATTTGAATTAATTGCTTCAGGATTCACTTTTATTGCATATTTGACTTAACTAAAGATTTTACCTCTTCTATGGTCATGTTATCTTTTTCATAACTGCTTATCTTTAATTGGAGTTATTATAATCTCATCCTATAATTGTCCAGTCTTAATTGAGGGTATGATTATCTTTTCGCTGCTTATCCTTAATTGAGTTGTTGAATATCCTTCGCAATTTCTCAACCTTAAAAGAAGTTAGATATCCTACATCTTAGTCGAATCATTTTATTTGGAATTATTTGACTCGTGTTAGCTTCCCTATTGTTGCAATGTATATTGTGGGATCATTGCTACATATTAGTTTTTCCCTTGTTGAGCTGTTCTCTTTACGCCTAACATCCTTTACTGTGGTTATTCCTTGTGAATTGGTTCTACCGTTTCTTTGTAAATTACTGTTCTTGAGTTGAGTTACTTGTCGTACTTTGTATTATTATCATTGTTGATGTTGTACTTGTTGTGGTGATGCACGAGATTTCTGCCGTGCGGTTGTGGTTATTGTGATGCACGAGGTTTCTGCTGCGCGGTTGTTGTTATGTGGTTGCACGAGGTTTCTGCCGTGCTATTGTTAAGGTTTATATTTGCACATGCGGCATGACTAGGCGGGATATATATTTATATGTGGTTTGCATATGTGGCGAGACTAGGTGGGAACATTATTATGCACGTGTGGTGAGACAAGGCGGGTATTTATGTTACTATTGCACACGTGGCAAGACAAGGTGGGATGTGTCAGGGATTGATTTGTGATGATGTTGTGATGGCCTCGGGGCATTCTGTTGTTGATATTTGTGTAGTGGTACACTTACATGTGTGAGCTCTATCTTGTGAAAGTTGTGAGGAAATATTCTACGTATTGTCCGTTCTTTTTCCTTATGCTTATTTGCTGGTATGGACTAGGTTAGGACATTTGCACAAGCATACACGTATTTAAGCACGCTTATCGGATAAGAGGTGTTCTTGATATTGTTGAGTATAGATGCTCACCCTTCTATACTTGCCTTCTATGTGAGAATGGCTCTATTGGCACGTGAGTCATCAGTGCGGTTATGAAATGTAATGAGGGAAAAAGATGCCAAGTGTTAGGGTTCAGGTATTGAGACCCGTCAGTGGTGATTTGTCTGAGGTTCTGTACCTCGTGGAGTTTGACTAAAACCTGATGTAAAAGTGGTTGTAGTTGCTGTGTTATTACTTGTCCTTGTTGTATTTGTGATTCCGGATTTTGGTTGTGTTCCATTCACCTTCTTGTGTCATTTTTATGGTATTCCGCTGATACTTGTTGTTTCCTTCCTTATTGCCATTACTGTATTGTGAGCCATATTGCATAGTCTATATGTAGATATCATATTTCTGTTGTTCATATACTTGTACTTGCTCAGTTTATTAGACCATTGGGTATCTTGACTGTTCCTCGTCACTACTCCACCGAGGTTAGTCTTGATACTTACTAGGCACTGCTGTGGTGTGCTCATTCTACACTTCTGCACATTTTTGTGCATATCCAGGTATTTGTTCGATAGTAGCGGTGTGGGTCGTTGCCGCGGAGACTCAAGGTAAACCTACTGCTGCGTTCGCAGGCTTCAAAGTCACCTTGAAGTTTTCGTTTTTCACTGTTAATTCTTATTTCTGGACAGTTGTATTTAGAAGTTTTCTAGCAAATACTCTATAGATCTTATGACTTGTACTACCGGTTTTGGGAATTGTAAATTTTAAGAGATTTCTTTTTCAAATTGTTGGGTGTTATTTAGATAATGTTGTTGTTTCAATTAGTGTTAGGCTTACCTAGTCTCTAAGACTAGGTGCCAACACGATACCCAAACGGAGGGGAATTTGGTCGTGACAAGTTGGTATCAGAGCTCTAGGTTCATAGGTTCTACGAGTCATAAGAGAGATTAGTAGAGTCTTACAGATTGGTACGGAGGCGTCTGTACTTATCTTCAAGAGGCTATGGGACAATTAGGACAATTTCACTTCCCTCATTCCTATCGTGCGAGTTCATTGATCTCAAAGTTTGAACTTTTATCATTTCATTCTCTCACAGATGGTGAGGACACGAGCTGCAGTTACTGATGATATTTCCTTTGAAGCAGATATCGCTAGAGGCAGAGGCCGACGAGGAGTACGTGCCGCAGCTAGAGAACCTACCAGAGCAGCAGTTGAGGAGCCGCTAGTAGTTCCAGTTGGGGGGCAGGTACCGGAGGTGCCTGCTGTTACCCCCGGACTTCAGGAGACCTTAGCACAGTTCCTGAGCATGCTTGGTACATTGGCTCAAGTGGGGTTGATTCCGGTTGCACCAGCTATTTCACAGACTGGGGGAGAAGCCCAGACTCCCGCCGCCCACACCCCAGAGTAGCGAGTTCATGTTGGTCAGGTTCCAGGTGTCATGGCGACACAGCCTGTGGTTCCAGTTCAGCCTATGGTTAAGGTGGCAGTATCTGAGGAAGAGCAGCTTTGACCTACAAGGTTCAAGAAATATGACCCTCCTACATTCAGTGGTTTGGCTTTAGAGAGTGCACAGGGTTTTCTGGAGGAGTGCCATCGTAGTCTCAACACTATGGGCATTATTGAGACGAGTGGGGTTGCCTTTACTGCGTTCCAGCTCAGGGGAGTAGCTTATCAGTAGTGGTGGGCATATGAGTTGGGTAGCCCAGCCGAGTTAGAATCACTTACATGGGTTCAGTCTTTAGAGATGTTCCTGAGAGAGTTTGTACCTCAGTCCCTTCGAGATGCATGGCGCGTGGAGTTTGAGTAGCTGCGTCAGGGCACTATGTCAGTATTAGAGTATGCCGTGAGATTTAGTGATTTATCCAAGCATGCACCTTCTTTGGTCGCCACAGTTAGAGAGCGTGTGTGTAGATTCATTGAGGGACTCAGGCATGATATTCGGTACGGCATAGCTTGAGAGTTAGAGTCAGATACTGCGTTTCAGTAGGTGGTAGGGATTGCTCGTTGTGTAGAGGGCATGTGGGGGCAAGAGAGAGAGGACATGCGGGGCCATGAGAGAACTACAGGCGAGATCAGGAGAGAGAGGACATGACTCATGTTAGCTTCCCTGTTGTTGAAATGTATATTGTGAGATCGTTGCTACATATTAGTTTTTCCCTTGTTGAGTTGTTTTCTTTACGCCTAACATCCTTTACTGTGGTTATTCCATGTGAATTGGATCTACCGTTTCTTTGTAAATTACGGTTCTTGAGTTGAGTTACTTGTCGTACTTTGTATTATTATCATTGTTGATGTTGTACTTGTTGTGGTGATGCACGATATTTCTGTCGTGCGGTTGTGGTTATTGTGATGCACGAGGTTTCTGCTGCGCGGTTGTTGTTATGGGGTTGCACGAGGTTTCTGCCGTGCTATTGTTAAGGTTTATATTTGCACATGCGGCATGACTAG
>AWOL01S0055426.1:12660-92014 GCA_000715115.1 Nicotiana otophora | reverse complement strand
CTTTATAAAACTTACCTTTGATTATCGGTGGCACTCTCTTGTCACACAAGACTCCAGATGCTAACCTCCACTTCATCCATCCTACCCCAATACGGTGTGTGACATCCTCGTCGATCTCCCCTCCCCCCTGGATAACCGAACCAAGGTACTTGAAGCTGCCTCTACTCGGGATGGCCTGCGAATCAAGCCTCACATCCTCGTCCACTTCCTCTGGCTCAGCGCTAAACTTACACTCCAGGTACTCCGTCTTCGTCCTGCTCAACTTGAAACCCTTAGACTCAAGTGCTTGTCTCCAAACCTCCAGTCTCTCGTTAACACCGACTCGTGACTCATTCTCTAGTGTTTACCTCAAATCCAACAATTTAACTTTAGGATTCAAACATTATAGTGAGATACATAACACTTAACCATAGTTTTTTGTTAATAAAGGTTTATATGTGAAACACACGGATTGTGGGTAAGTCTGTTCCTTGTTCTGCTCTTCTCCACTGCCTTGCTCACAGCATCATAAGTTCTATTAGCTATTACTACAGTCTGTGTATATATAGTGGGAGATTTACAGTGGCAAAGCAGAAGTTTTTGCAAGCGAATTCAGAAGAAAATAAGATTTGAACTTGTAACCTTGTAATCCCCTCATATATATATATATATATATATATATATATATATATATATGTGTGTGTGTGTGTGTGTGTGTGTGTGTGTCAAGGATGTTATATTGGGAAAACTTTTGCCTATAAAAAATTGAATTTGTGACCTAAAGAACTTTTGATACTCGTTACCATTACACTAAGAATCTTCCCTATGTGAAAAGAGTTCGACAGTAATAGTTAATTAAAATGATATCTTTTTGCCTATTTGCATAGTGCAACATTGTTACAATGGAATTGTTATCTCTCACCTAAACTTCCTATTCATGTAGTATTAATCAATCGAGTCAATTGACCACCACAACAACATTTGATCTCTCCAGGAATGATGGGCACAGAAACTTCTTTATCTTGTAGCAGTCCATTCTTTTATTTTTTTCTTTAACTTTAGGCAACTACGTACTATTCAAAATTCATCGGCTCGACTAATACTGATTCATGTCGGATAAGCCTACTAAAGGAGATAAAAGAGTCTCTACCAAGAGGTAAATGGGGTATTCAATCGAAGCGCTTAAGTTTTTGATGAAGCAAAACATCATTTGAAAGGCTAAAACACATACAGTAGTTCTTAACTAGGAATATTGGATTGTCTTCCTTAGCTATGTTTGTTTTCCTTTAATTGATAAGAAATAAAGCAACATGGACAACTTAATGAGACATGACATTATGTTTTTTGAGTTTTCGCTCAACCTTTAAAGGAAAAAAAATATGAACTACAGTATTTCTCAAATAGTCATTCTATTTGCAATATTTTCCCTACAATAATCGCTGAGCTAGTTTTTATCACTTTAAACTCACTGAACTTATATGGCTAGTATAAATCTAGTGATAACAGGTATGAAGCGTTCTTACACACACCACCATATCATTTGTAACTTTAGCAAAAACTGTACACATATTATTTCTTAATCTTTTCGTTGTTGTATGAGTCTAAACGTATCTTCTCTCTTTTTTTAAAGAAATTTAAGAGTTACCTTTGCCCAAGAAGGCAAAGATTAAGTCAATATAACTTAATCTTTTGTAGCACATTAACTATACTAATAAAACTAAATGCATCCATTAAATTAAAGAACAACGTCACAACCCTTTGAACAAGATGCCATTAGGTCTCCATTACAGATAACCGGGCCAGTAGTATTCAACATCGCATTGCCATACCACCAAACAAGGGCCGCCCGATGCACAAAGCATACTATGTTTGCATATGGTCTGTGGAAGGGCCGCACCCAAGGAGTGTGATGTAGGCAGTCTACCCTGATGCAAGTATCAATGGTTGATTTCACGGCTCGAGCCTGTGACCTATAGGTCACACGCGGAGACAACTTTACCATTATCAATCCTACCAGAGGGAACAAACTTTTCATCACAAAGATAGATATCGAGACGTTTCTCCACGGTCACACATAAAGAGTTTTCAGTTTTCTACACCACAAGGGGAGGCCATTGTTTAATTCTTCAGAATAATTAATATTTATAAGCAAGAATCACCAAAAGTTTTCCATTTTGCAGGTCAACCAAAACGGGACAATGAGGAGGAAGTTCCCGTTCAAGTAATTACGATGAATATATCATATCCATGCAAGTACATGCATGTATTAAGTTGACAGAATTTAAGGTCCACCAAACTGTATAGAGAACCAGATTCTCTATTAGTTCGCATAAAACACATGCACATCGCAGTAGGTAAATGACACAAAGAAGTTTTATGTGGAAAACTCCCAATTCACGGGATTAAAAATCACGACCTACCCTTGTAGGATTTCAACATCACTATTGAGCAAACTTTAGATTACAACCTATTGTAACCTAGGAATTAACCTCTTAATCCCTCACTAACTTGTAACAACTCTATTACAGGTCACTTTGTAATAACTCTATTACAAAGACTTATAACTCGACTAACTCTAGCCAAGACACAAACACAAGGGTTTATGATTTACAAAGGTTTCCTATACAATGCTTCTAACTAAGCTAAGTAGGAATTACAAGTAAAGAACTTTAACAAAGGTGCAACACAACTAAGGACATGCAATAACTCAATACAGGGAACTGGTCCGTTGTTATGTTGTTCTTTGTTCTTGATGCTCTTGAGAATCGCTTGCCAGATTGATTGGTCACTTGAGAGAGTGCTTGATGGATTCTTTAATATCCAAGTCATGTTTTTCCTTTGGTTTAATGCTAATATAACATTGGTGACATCATTTGAATGATGCAAGCATGTTTGGTACAAGAGCATTCCTAATGAAGTTGACTGTTGCACTGTTTTGCACTGTTGCGTGTGCAGGCAGCAACTTTACAGCTGTTGGAGAATTGACTGGGTATGGTCACCAGGGGAACTGATGTCCATCTGTTCCCCTTGTTGTTTCTTTGTTGTTTGATGAGTTGATTTACATCTCCAGCTTGAGACTTGTTATTCCCACGTACTTGAGGGTGTGTATCAGGTTCCTTATCTGGTTCTTGTCATTAAGTTTGTTAGATCATCAAAACATAACAAAGTACATATAGCCTATCAATTTCCCCCTTCTTGATGATGACAAACTTATAATTGAAGTTTCCCCTAAGAACCAGAATGACATATACATAACCTATATTCCTCCGGAATCTGTTCCCCCTCAATTATTTTTTTTTCCTTTTTGGCATCATTAAAAGAACAACAACAAGTAATAAGCAAAAAAAAGTCTCGTTTGGTTAACTCATGCCACTTGTGTGCACACAATCATGACTAGAAACAGAGCAAATGAGCAAGACATACACAACAAAAGAAGGAGGATTTCATTAATATTTGGATATTAAGCAGGGAGCAATTACATTGTTACCAACACATCTACAAAATAAAAACAGCAAAAGGTACCAGTCATAAACATCATTAAGACTAAAAACAGAGGACGAACACTAGGAACTTGACACTGGGAAAATGACGGCTATTAAGGAGCACTGGAAGGGGGAGCACTGAAGGCTGAAGAAGAGGCAAGGGTTCTAAGAAGGATGTCCATGCGAGCATTTGCAGAACCTTGCTCTTTTAGCAGCCTTTCCTTCAGGTCCTCAACATGTTTCCTAAGAGCAGCATTTTCCATTGTCAGGCGAGCAACCTCTGTATTTTGGGCACCACTGGATCCAGCTGCTTCCTGGGCCTGACTGAGCTGATTTTCGAGAATGGCATTCCAAGCCTTCAGCTTCCTTATTTCTTCAGTGGCACTATTTTGAGCGTTGATCAGCTGAGAAATAGTCGAAGTGCTTCTAACCCCTCCACTCCTATCAATGTACTCACACTCTTCAAGGGTGGTTTTGGAGAAAGATTGCTTGCGAGTTCCTACTTTAGCCTTTCCCAAACGAACCTTGAAAAATTCAAAACTTTAGTGAGGAAAAACCCGTAAGGTAACCCATGATTATCTTCCTTGAACTCTGCTACTTTCTTCATGTGCTCTATCATAAGACCAGGCAGGTTAGAGTGGTGTATCCATCTAGTGCTTCCATGAGAACTAAGTCTGCTCGTGATGCAATTGAGCGTCTTTCATAACGTGGGAGTAGAACTTTGTTCACTATTTAGAATAGCAGTTGGTACACTGGAAGGAGGGCCTTCTTGTGTACCTGTTCCCCTTGTTACACTACCTTATCCTTTATAATGGCGTTTCTGAAATTTGTAGAGCAGGCCCCCTCAATGGAGGACATCCTATCAGTGGGTACGCCCAAAATGGCTCCCAGTACAGTAGTGTCCATCACAAAATCAACACCGTTAACTTTCAGACAAATCTTATCATCCTCAACTGTGAAGAAATCAGTATAGAAACTACGCATTTTTGCCTCATATACTCTGGGATTTTCACTTGTGAACAGATGTGTCCACTGTTGGAATTCACAGATCTCCACCAATTGGCGCATTCTTGACATATCCAGAATATCAGAGGCAAATGTACGACCCCACAGTACCTTTTGGTTTCTGAATTTTTCCCTGCCAGCATCTTGGGCATCACCAACCTTGGTCTTCTTGGAGGAACCAGGTTCCTCACTGGCATCAGCCTTCCTTTTCACTCATTTCTAACACTCTTTCTTTTCTCCGCAAATGTTTCACACACCCTTTTCTTAGACACTTTTTCAACCAGTTCTTCAGTCTCCTTCTCTCCAGGTTCCTCAACCACCTTTCCACCAGATGGTTCACCTGCATCAATCTTCAAACACATACCACTTGCAGATGAATCTTTCTTGGACGTTGGAATTGTAAGTTTTTTTGAGGCCTTACGAACTAAGGAACCAGGTTCCTCATCCACATCATCATCAATATCGACAACTGGTGCAAGAGGCACTACCTTCTCATTTACAATCTTCCCATCCTTCACCAATCTCCTTTTCTTCTTTCCCTCTTTGCTTTTCCTTAAAACTGACTCAAATTCTTCCTTCTTCTGCAACCTCGTGGTAGGTCTCTTAGAAGTGGACCCATGGGGAGGTACCTTTCTACTCCTAGCATTAATGAATCTCAACAGCACCACATTATCATAATCGTCTCCTTTACTGTTCTCATTCTCCTCCTCAGACAGAGATCGCATCGCAGAAACCACAATTGATAATAGCTCAACATAGAAATGAGAAGAGTGGGTGAGATCAGTACTGACCTGGGGTTCTTGTGAAGAACTAGGGGTTTTATCCCTATTAGAGCAAGAGGGCTCTTCTAGGGCGGAGGGATCGGGTCCCTCTGTTGGTTCCCCAGTAGTACTGTCAGGTGCCGAGGTTTCGACAGGCACCATTTCCCTATCCTCGACCTCTGTGCCATTATCTTCCCCCTAAAACTCAGACACATCCTCATAACCTCCAATCAAACTTCCCTCAGCAGCGATTGAAAGCATATTTTCTATAGTTTCTTGTTCTTGTAACTTCATAAGGAATAAGAGGATCATTAGCTGTAGGATCAAAGCATGGGGCTGCCATTGTCGATTCATCACTGGTATGACCCACACCTTGTTCTTTAGCAGAACGTTCTTCCACTAGTAGACTATAAATATCTGGATTTTCTTCTCCATCCACTATGTCTTCGTCAACCATCTTTTCCAGCGAGGCAGAAGTAGAGGTCACCGCCACAGATTTCTTGGGAGTCGATGTTTTGCGACTCCGATGAGAATTAAAACTCGGCTAGGTTGGGGAGGAAGCAGAGGGTGGTTATGACTCTCTCTTAGGGTTTGGAATGGTCGGAGTGGAAAGTGTGGGTTCTATCACAAACATTTCAACAGGTAAGGACACAGTGCGAACGACACTTGGAACATCTTGTATTTCCTGGTGTTCAGACATGGTAGAGTGCAGTGAGTTGAAGAATAGAAAGTTTGGTTTGAAGAAAGAAAAAGAGGAATTTTGGATTTTTTGATGTGAACAGTGGTGAAAGTGAGTGTGAATGGATGTATTTAAGAGGGGTGAGGGACCGGTTAGGAATATGTGGCAATTTGGGTAGTCGGGTCGCTTCATAACGGGTGAGACATTTGGATTCACAAATCGGGAAAGAAAAGAAACTGATAGTGTAATGACATGTCACCGTTTCAACCATTTAAAAAATTGTGCATGAGAGTACAGAGAAACTACTGTGTGTCGGAGGAACCAGGTTCCCTGACAGATTTTGCAAATGTAAGCCTCATCATTTGACCAACGTGCAATACATTAGCTGCTTGTTTGCTCTATAATCATCATGCGTGTCTACCTGTAATTGTATAGAAATGAGTTAGACTTAGCCAGAAAATACTTTTTAGCTAATTTACCTGTACATTTCTTTCATAGCCAATCATCGAAGGACCAGGTCCTCAACTTGGTTTTATCAACCCCAGCGCCAAACGATTCCTTTCAAAGTATTCTTTGCTCAATGCTTTGGTGAATATGTCTGCAATTTGATTTTCTGTGTTGCAAAATTTCATACAGATGAGCCCTTTTTCAACATTGTCTCTGAGAAAATGGTGCTGCACATCGATGTGCTTTGTTCTTTTATGTTGAAATGGATTCTTGACCATGTTGAGTGCACTGGTATGTCACACAGTAAAGGCACACAATCAGAAAACACACCGAAATCTTCTAGCTGCTGCTTGATCCACAACAGTTGAGCACAACAAGAGGCAACTGCCACATACTCAGCTTTAGTAGTTGAAAGGGCCACTGAGTTTTGTTTTCTTGTGCCCCATGAGATTAGACACGAACCCAAAAAATGTGCCATACCAGAAGTGCTTTTCCTATCCACCAGATAACCAGCATAGTCAGCATCAGCATAACCTATCAAGTCAAAATTATCTCTTGAGGGATAGCATAGAAGCAGGTCTTGCGTTCCTTTGAGATACCTCAGAATTCTCTTTGCAGCCTTCAGATGAGACTCCTTTGGATTGGATTGAAATCTGGCATAAAGTCCCACACTGAAAACAATGTCTGGTCTACTTGCTGTGAGATACAGAAGTGACTCAATAATGCCTCTATACATAGTCTCGTTTACTGGAGAACTAGGTTCATCCATATCAAGGCGAGTGGCAGGGGCAATAGGTGTATCAATGATTTTTGAACTCTCCATCTCAAATCTCTTCAGAAGCTCATTGATGTACTTTTGATGACTTATCATTGTTCCCTGAGGAGTTTACTTGACTTGTAGACCCAAGAAGAAATTTAGTTCCCCCATCATACTCATCTCGAACTCACTTCCCATGAGTTTTGCAAATTCCTCACATAATGAATCGTTTGTTGCTCTGAAGATGATGTCATCAACATAGACTTGCACAATGAGCAGGTTCCTCCTTTGTTTCTTCAGAAATAAGGTGTTGTCAATTTTACCTCTTGTAAAGCCATTTTTTAGAAGAAATCTGGATAACCTTTCATACTAAGAACGAGGAGCCTGCTTTAGCCCATATAGTGCCTTGTCAAGTTTGAAAACATGCTCAGGATGTTCATGATTCTCAAATCTATGAGGTTGCTTGACAAAGACTTCTTCTTTTAGAAAGCCATTCAGAAATGCACTTTTGACATCTATTTGGAACAATTTGAATTCCATATGAGACGCAAAAGCAATGAGGATTCCGATTGCCTCCATTCGTGCAACTGGAGCAAATGTTTCATCATAGTCAATCCTTTCTTCCTGATTGTAACCTTGAACTACCAACCTTGCCTTGTTTCTGGTTGTGTTTCTAAACTCATCAAGTTTGTTTCTGAATACCCACATGGTTCCTATAACAGTTCTGTCAGCAAGTCATGGAACCGGGTTCCATACACTGTTTCTCTCAAGTTGATGGAGTTCTTCTTGTATAGCTATAATCCAATCAACATCTTTTAATGCTTCCTTTATATTCTTGGGCTCAATTTAAGAGAGAAAAGCTGAGAAGGCAAGCATGTTTCTTGCCTTTGATCTGGTTTGAATTCCTGAATCAAGAGGAGTGATCACATTATCCAGAGGATGTGAACTTTTGTGTTTCCAGTTAGACACTTGAACCTTGTTGTAGGATGGTCCAGGTATTTCTGAATGTGATTCTCTCTCTGCATGTGGGGTCCCTTGAACTGCATCAGCAACTCTATTTTTAGCTTCAGTTGTTGTGATTGTGGAACCGGGTTCCTCTATGTCAACTGGAGATTCAGATGTGCCATTGTCATTTGAATCCTTGACCTGACTCATCATATCGGCCTTTCCATTTTCCATGTCAATAAGTTCACCAGGGACATTTGATAACTCTCCATCTTGATCAGCCTTATCATGTGCAGCTTTTCTAATAGGGTGTTGTGCTTCGTCAAAGATCACATGTATGCTTTCCTCAACACATTGAGTTCTTTTGTTGTATACCTTGTAGGCTATGCTTTGTGATGATTATCCAAGAAATATTCCTTCATCACTCTTGGCATCAAACTTTCCCAAAGCTTCCTTAAAGCATTTGCAACCAAATGTCCTCAAGTGTGTTAGCTTAGGTTTTCTCCCATTCAGCAGTTCATGCAGGGTTTTATTTAGGAGGGACTTGATCATGCACATGTTCACCAAGTAGCATGCAGTGTTAACTGCCTCTGCCCAGAAACCTTTTGCAACACCATTATCAATCAGCATTTTCCTAGCCATGTCCTCAAGAGTCCTATTTTTCCTCTCCACGACATTGTTTTGTTGAGGTGTTCTTGGAGCTGAAAAATTATGACTTATATTATTTGCAGCACAGAACTCGTCGAATATTGCATTGTCGAATTTTGTACCATGATCAGATCTTATACTCACAACATTATGGCTCATCTTTACTTGGATCGTTTTTACAAATGCAACAAATACTTCAAATGTTTCATCCTTGGATCTGAGAAATGGAGTCCAGGTGAATCTGGAATAGTCATCCACAATAACAAATATGTACATCTTTCCTCCTCTACTTGGCACTCTCTTAGGTCCACATAGATCCATATGAAGGAGATCAAGTGGCCTTAAGGTGTTGACTTCCTTTTTGGACTTGAACGAAGATCTGACTTGCTTTCCTTTTACACATCCATCACACACTTTGTGATTCTTGAAGCTTGAGTTGGGCAGGCCACGAACCAGGTCCTTCTTGACCAACTTGTTCAGCGACATAAAGCTTGCATGACCCAATCTTCGGTGCCATAGTTCAGTATCATCATCTACAGCACTCAGACAACTGAGATCTCTATTTTGCAGAGATTCAAAGCCAGCAACATAGATGTTTTTGTATCTTTTGGCCACTAACACCACTTTACCAGTCACAAGATTAGTGATTGTGCATATCTTTGACACAAATTTCACTTTGTTTCCCTTGTCACAGATTTGGGAAACACTCAGCAAGTTGTACTTCAATCAGTTCACATAGTACATATTTTCAATAGAGTGAGAGAGAGACTTCCCAATCCTTACAACTCCCAGAATGTATCCCTTCTTGCCATTTCCGAAGGATACACTCCCTCCTTGCAGGGCCTTCAGTGAAAGGAAATCGTTTGTACTTCCAGTCATGTGCTTTGAGCAACCACTATCTATGTACCATTGTTGGCTACTCCCCTTCACTATTCCCTGCACAAGGAAATTAAGGGTTAGACTTAGGAATCCAAACAAGTTTGGTTCCTTTGTAATGAGGAAAAGGGATGAATGATGGTTCTTTTGGTCCAAGCAGGCATCATGCGTCTTTTATATGAGGGACCGGGGTTCTCTAACAGTAATTACTTTTTTAGCAAAAACTTTATTTTTCTGTTAAAACTTAAACTTTATCTTACAAGTTTCCTTAAAGTGCCCAGTGTTACCATAGTGAGTGTAAATCCAGTTGTCAGGTACAGTAACGTACTTGCTATGAGGGTTGTAGGGAGTTTTTTCCCTTTGAAACCCGATTCCTTGCTTGTTTCCCCCATTGTTTGTGTATATGGCAGTGATAGCTTCAGAGGACCAGGTCCACTTGAGTGATTTTTCAAGATCACTCTTGACTCTACCTAGTTCTTCTTGAAGTTGTTTGTTTTTCTCGAATTCAACACACAAACTAGATTTCACTGATTTTATCTCATCTTTAAGCCTAAGATGTGTTTCATCCGCAACTTCCTTTCCCTTTTGAAGAATCTCATGCCTACCTTCTCCTTTTAGTTCCTCAATTGCATCCTTCAGATTTACAACTACTACTAATAGGTCATCTCTCTCATGTTCTATGTCTCCTAGTTCCACAATTAATGTATTTTTATCATTTATAAGACTGTAATAAGCATCAATTAAAATATTTGCCAAGGATATAAGTTTTTTAAGAGAATAAGACTCCAGATTTCTTTGAACATCTAGAAAGTTTACCTCATCATCATCGTCGTCATCTTTATCATTATCAGACTGTGCCATCAAGGCAAAGATAAAGTCATACTCAGCTGTTTCACTTTCCACTGCCATCATGGAGCTGTCACCTTGATCATCATCTTCTTCAGATTCGCTGGAAGAGTCTCCCCATGCAGCAAGAGCTTGTTTCACAATATTGTCAGCGACATTTTTCCTCTTGAAATATTTGTCAAGAACCGGGTTCCTCTCAGCTACTTTGTCTGTGTTGTGTTTGTATTGATCTTGCTTGAGAAGAGGACAATCCTTGATGAAATATCCTGGCTTACCACACTTATGACATAGGTCGTAACCTTTTGGCTTGCTGGAGCTGCCCCTTTTTAGAATGCCTCTATTTCTGCGAACCATTTTCTGGAATCTTTTTATCACGTAAGCCATATCAGTATCCTCACCACCTGAATCATTGTTGTCCGTCTTGAGGACCAAGTTCTTCTCCCTTTTGGTCTCTCTTCTCTCATTATCCTTTTGTTTCTTCATTTCATAAATTTTCAGATTACCAACAAGTTCATTAATGGTTAGCTTCTGTAAATCCTTTGCCTCTGTGATAGTATTCACTTTGCTTTCCCAGGAACTGGGTAAAACACTGAGTATTTTCATGACAAGTTTGTTCCTTGGAATGATTTCTCCCATAGAATAAAGCTCATTAATGATGGAGGTGAACCGAGTATGCATGTACTGGATGGACTCATCATCTTTCATCCTGAAAAGCTCGTATTCTATGGTAAGCATGTCAATCTTTGATTGCTTAACTTGGGTTGTTCCTTCATGAGCTGTTTGGAGAGCTTCCTAGATCTCCTTAGCAGATTGGCATGCTGAAATCCTGTTGTATTCATCAGGACCAATACCACAGACAAGAATTTTCCTTGCTCGAAAGTTCTTCTCTATGGCTTTGCGATCAACATCATTGAATTCTTTTCTTGTTTTGGGAACTGTTACTGCCGGGTCACCACTGGTTTTTGTAGGGACGAAGGATCCATCGCAGATGACGTCCCAGATCTCTGAGTCTTCAGCCATAATGAAGTCGTGCATCATTGTCTTCCACCATCCATAGTATTGGCCATTGAATCTTGGTGGCTTGTAGGTAGATTGACCTTCTTCAAATTTTGGTGGAGCGGCCATGAGGATCCTTTCTAGGTGTTACCTGATAGAAAGAACCCCCTCTGATATCAATTGATAGAATTTAAGGGTCCACAAAACTGTATAGAGAACCAGGTTCTCTATTAGTTCCCACATAATACACACACACTGCAGTAAGTAAATGACACAAAGAAGTTTTACGTAGAAAACTCCCAGCTCACGGGATTAAAAACCACGACCTATCCTTGTAGGATTTCAACTTTACTACTGAGCAAACTTTAGATTATAACCTATTGTAACCTAGAAATTAACCTCTTAATCCCTCACTAATTTGTAACAACTCTATTACAAGCCACTTTGTAATAACTCTATTACAAAGACTTACAACTCGACTAACTCTAGCCAAGACAAAAACACAAGGGTTTATGATTTACAAAGGTTTCCTACACAATGCTTCTAACTAAGCTAAGTAGGAATTACAAGTAAAGAACTTTTAACAAAGGTGCAACACAACTAAGGACATGTAATAACTTAATACAGGAAACTGATCCGTTATTATGTTGTTCTTTGTTCTTGATGCTCTTGAGAATCGCTTGCCAGATTGATTGGTCACTTGAGAGAGTGCTTGATGGATTCTTTAATGTTCAAGTCATGTTTTGCCTTTGGTTTAATGTTAATATAACATTGGTGACATCACTTGAATGATGCAAGCATGTTTGGTAAAGGAGCATTCCCAATGAAGTTGACTGTTGCACTATTACGTGTGCAGGCAGCAACTTTACAGTTGTTGGAGAGTTGACTGGGCACTGTCACCAGGGGAACTGATGTCCATCTGTTCCCCTTGTTATTTCTTTGTCGTCTGATGAGTTGATTTACATCTCCAGGTTGAGACTTGTTATTCCCACGTACTTGAGGGTGTGTATCAAGTTCCTTATCTGGTTCTTGTCATTAAGTTTGTTAAATTATCAAAACATAACAAGGTACATATAGCCTATCATAAGTGAACCAATACAATATTTCCCTAAATTATGGTTTAAAGTTCCTCCATGAATGTGGGTATTCATAGTAAAACCAACCCTACCCATTAATTCTCTCCGCACATTTTCATCTTAGTTGAGAGTCCCTACAGGCTACGGCATGAGCAGCGCTCCCCTGAGACATAGCCAATATCAGTTTATGGATTCTGGATTTGCCCTCTAATTTATATCTCATTTTAAAATTTTATACATATTTAATAAAAGATTTAATACAATTACAGGGTCTAAGCTAATTTATTGTAATAACAAAATAAAATTTATTGCAATAACAAGATTTGTTGAGTCAATTTAGCTTGTTGGCAATACCATCGGTTCTTGCTGTATAGATTTCTTGCATCAGAGTTTGACAACTTATTTTTTGTTGCGAAAAGTATTTTTCCTAATGACAACATATAGCAACAAAAAATGTTGTTGCAAATTCCATAATTTTTTGTAGTGTATGCTATTAGATTAGTCAAAACCCGAAGCTAACATTGTAGCTCCACTCCTGCTACCCCTCCTCCGAAACCTCTTGCATTTTACCTATAACCTATATATCAATAGGTAGCAGCTTGAGTAGCAAAATAATCCAACATGCTGAAAAAGTGATTTCCTAATTAAAGAAAACGGAATTATTCTGTATATTAAATAATTTTGAAGATGAGAATTGAGAACTTGAGATCATCAAGGTCAAATTACTGCCATAGGTACCTCAAATACTATTAAATGGCTTTATTTTTCGTAGCTATAAACCCCCATAAAGAAAGTGCATAATAATTGCATCTGAAATCCTTTTGTAAATGGTAATTCCATTTTTTCTCTAACAAGACGGGATAATATTTTTAAATAGTTAATATTATCTGGTTCGTCGAGGAAAAAGAGTGAAAATATTCCATGCATGGCAAAGGAGACCTATAAGTTGAGAAAATGAAAATCAAGTACAACATCTTTCAGTAGAGAATAAGAGGGGAAATTAGGAAAACAGTAAAAGAAAAAATTCAATTAATAATATTATTATCGACGATAAAACTTCATATAACCGATTTGAAATTGAGCTATAAATTTGTAATTGTGAATCTAAAGCGTACTTATGGTTATTGTTGTAAACATGTCATGTTCTCTTGTGTTGTGTGAAATTAAACAATGATTTGTGAGCAATTATCACTTCTAGCCATCCGGAAAAAATTAATGACAACTGATAGCCACAAAATATATCATACAATTCATAGCCCAAAACCAATTACAAGGGCTAGCAATTGCAATTAAAAAAAACAGCGGCCGCCTTCCTTTTGCATTTGGGAGCCTTAGTTTTTTTTTCAATTCCTTTTACGTCTATAAAAAAGTTCCTTTTAGGTTTTAGGATTTTGTTTTTGTTATGCCACACGAAAAATCATTAATTTTTAAAGTTTCGAACACTTTCATCTTCTTTTATGTTTCAGATTTCTTTTTTTTTGGGGGAGGGGGTAAAATTTGAACACTTTCACCTCTTCAACTTTCAAACTCTTCCTATTACACATAAATTATAATTTTTTCTATCTTTTACTAAGAGCCTAAATTTTTTATTGATCTAATCTAAAAAATATATGATATTGCATATGCAAAAATACTCATGATATAAGAAGAAAAAGAAGAAGGTGATGTATACGTTGTACACACAATATACGCATTTTACACTAGTATAAAGTGTATATGCACTTTTTATACATCATAAAATAATATATACACTTCTTATGCATTGCAGAATAGTATATACACTTTTTATACATCATAGAATAATATATATATACTTTGGATACTCTAAAACACTTAGAATACACTAAAGATATTTTAGGGGTACATCGAAAAATATAAGATACACTATATATATAAAATTTATACAATGTATTGGTGTATATACAATTTTATTTCTTTTTTTTGCTCGCCAAAAATAACCCAAAGACTGAAAACTTCTCATAGTTGAAATTGTATATATATATATATATATAATCAATATATATTGTATAAAAACTCAAAAGTGTATATAGATACATGGATTATACATAAAAATACATTAAATATACATTTATTGTACATAAAATACACTAATTATACATCTCTATACAAAGACCTTTAGAATCCATGGAAGAAGAAGAAGAAAGAAGAAGAAGAAGAAGAAGAAGAAGAAGAAGAAGAAGAAGAAGAGAGCAACAACAACCACCTGCACAAATACACTTCACCCTTTACTTCTTCCCAGGAAATGCACATAAATTCATCCCAAAAGAATCATGAAGCCCCAACCTCCAAAACATCTCGCAAAACAACAACAACCCACCAACAATATTTACATTGTATAAACAGTGTATATAAATTATATAATTGTACATATACACTTAATATATACCATATATATATATTTGTAAGGTCGTTGCAAAGAAGTCAGATCCATGGATATACACTAATGATACATTATGGATACACTAAAATATAGATGATACACTTTATATACAAAATTTATACAATGTAATAGTATATATATAATTTTTATATATTTTATAATAAATTTATATATAATTTTTATAATATACACTGAAAAATACAGGATACACTTATATATAAAATTTATACAATGTGTATATAAAATATTTAATACATTGTGTGTGTGTGTATATATATATATATATATATATATATATATATATAGAGAGAGAGAGAGAGAGAGAGAGAGAGAGAGAGAAAGTTATATATAAGTATCATCCAACTACCCCATTAAATCCAGACCCACCATCGATACTCACTGTAAAAGATCTTCACTCACAAAATACTATTATGACCGAAGAAGAAGAAGAAGAAGAAGAAGAAGAAGAAGCAGCTTGACTAGAAAACCCCACAACTTTTGCTGCCACTCTTTTATCATTCATCGTAATTGAGTAAATCTTTTTAAGAATTGAATTAAATTTTTTGTGATTTTTCTAGGTACTCAAACAAGTTTTTTCAGTGTGAAGTAAAAAATAAAGAGAAAAAATATAGATCTGAAATGGGAGATAGTGAAGGGAAGAAAAATGAAAAAAAAAAACAAAGAGAGATAAATTGAAGACGAAGAAGACAAAAAAAAAAGAAAGAGGTGAGAAAGAGGGTGAGAAAGAAAGATGATAGGAATGAAAGTGGTAATAAGAAGAAAAATTTGTGCATTTGATAGAACGAAAAAAAGATAAAAAGACTAAAAATAAATATTGCTTGGGAAGATAAATGCATTGGAAATAGATAATGGCTATAAATTGCAAATAAATTAGGCCGAAAGACTATTTCGGATCAGTAATAAAAATATGAGCTAATAAAATCTTTGAGCGGTCATCATTTTCTCATGATTTGGTAGTCGAATCATTTTGTGCTCTATATTTTATTGGGCCAATAAAATAAGTTGGGGTTCCACAAGTGGCAAAGATATTTTTTAAGTATATTCTACTTGACGGGACTTTACAATTTTCAGCTGATTGAAAAATGAAAAGGCGTAATAATTAGGAAAAAAAAATGTCAAATTGAATCCAGACCAATTCTTTTGGTAATTGTTTAATTTCAAATTTCAAATGAGCAACAGGAAAAGCTCAACATCAGGAATAGTGGGTATTATCATCCTTTGGTCTTCAACGAAGAGGAATTTGTGTCCCAAACGGGATAGCTAATGGCAGTAAGGCCATAATTTAAATTGTAGTTACAATAGTTCCAATTTGCTAAACCAAAAAAGAAAGTTCCAATTTGTTAGGCCTTGTGCATTAAACTCTTGTGAATAGCAGAAGGGTCAAGTTGTTAATTTTTCTTATATCTCCTCCTCTCGGAGCCCATGTATCAAATACATCCTAAGCGAATATAAGATTTAAATCTTATGGGATCGTTTGGTTTCAACACAAGTTATGTTGGAATTAATTATGCTGAAATGAGCTATATTGAGATTAGTTATGCTGATATTAACTATTCTGTTATTATTTCTTATTGACTGTTTGGTATGTTGTATTAATTATGCGATCATTAATTATACTGCTTTATAATGGGATTTAAGTTATCGCGGTTCTATTTCAATTCTAATCCTATGATAACTTATCCCAGAATTAGTAACCAAACAAAAGATAAGGCAATACTAAATTTTTATCACATAATTATTTATGCTTATGTATCATACGAAACACCCCCGTAAGTTCAACTTTATGTACAAACATAGCTTTTATAGTTAAATCGACCCAAACCAACTAAGAAGTTAATTGGTTAAATGGACTAAGAAGTAGTGAACTTGATATCATGACAATTGATAAGGTGTTAAATATATTTAAGATCCCTATTCTTGTAAGAGTAAAAGGCAAACTTTGGGAATTAATGACGTCAAGGATGCAAACGAGTAAAGTAAGCATTAAGATAAATGATCTCTAAATTAAACAACATCATTATGTACAGAATCTATTCTTTCACGCTGTGAGCCATATTCTATCTCAAAATTGATTTAAAACCTCTGGCTCTCTTTAATCCAAAATTTTAAGGTAACAAATAATTGCACAAAAAGTTCAGGTTGTGGTCTGTTTAATTATCATACACTTACGGTTATAGACCTATTATTCTAGTGTCCTAATTTATTGTGATATTTTTTCATTAACACTGGTTTATACTAATCAAATTTTCAATACCTTTTGAGCTGGATAAATCAAATAAATGTAAAACCATCTGAAAGCTTAAGGGGTCTTTTGGTTTGAAGACAAGTTATGATGAAATTAGTTATACTGAGATTAATTATGTTGCAATTAGTTATTCTGACATTATTTCTTATTGATTATTTGATATGTTGTATTAATCTCGTGATTGTCAATTTTACTACGATATCCTGGGATAACTTATCCTAAGATTACTATTCCACCCTCTGATATGTATAAGTTGTCGCGAACTCGCGATACTATTTTTAACCCAGAGATAACTTATTTCATGATTAGTAACGAAACAAGAAATACGACGGTACTACATTTTTATTTCAGAATAATTTTTGTTTATTTATCCTATGAATCGACCCTTTAAAGTGTAAGTGATCGGTGAGAATTGATAGGTGAGCTTTCTAATTAATAGTAATACAGATATACACTGATTACGTAGTAGTCATGTAGTGATTCAAACTTCAAAGTGCAGAGCCATATATGTTGCTGACCAACTCATTTGATGCCCTCAAAAAGAGCCTATCTCTATAGTTGTATATAATCAGATCTACACTGACAAATTGGCATTGTAAAGTCAACACAAAAAAATCTACTCATTTTTATAACATTCCAATTTGTTTCCAGCTAAAGTTGGATACACTTTTTCAGGTCCCACTCCCACAACTTGGGCATCCTCACTAATATTTTAAACAAGGTTCATCCCCTCTAATATACGTTTAGAGTTCGAAATTTGAAAATAGAGAAAGTTTTTATCGAAAATTATTTTTCTTTTAATGGATTTTAGACGGTATGAATCCAAATAAATGAGTCATTTCGTCCGAATGATTAAACTAAAAAACACAAGGGGTCCAACTGCATTTTGATTCTCATGTAATGTTAAGTTGTTGGTTTGAGCTAAAGATTCATCAACCAACAAAGGTTGTGGTGGAGTAGTAAGTACTTCTTTATCCTTAATCAGAGGTCTCGAATTCGAGCCATAAGTATGAAGTCACGTTTGGTAGGGAGCATTTTACCTCCCAATGTGAGTCGTTCCGGCACAAATTCAGATTTAGTCGAGTTTCAATACAGATATCGAACACCCAATTTTAAAAAAAAAGATAGAGTCATAAGCGTTTGAGCACGATATTAATATAAAGGAGAGGGATGCGTTTTTATTGAGACTGAAATTTTCTATTAAAGTGGCACATGAAAGAGTTTGATTCATTAGGCTATAATTCAAATTCAGATATTGCTCTTTTTTATTAAAAAAAAAGTTGCTTTAGTTTTTTTTTCCCTAGCAAATTTCACTTTTATCGTATGAATTAATTTGTGTACATCATTCCTTGAGAATCATGTGGTCCAACAACTATTTGAAGACGGACTTACTGTCAAGGAATCTGCATATGTTGTTTTTTAAGCAAGGGACAAACAGTATCTTGTGTTCTTTGTTCTCTTTTATATTTTGGCCATTTTAATCATTCGATATCATAAATCCGTATGTAGAAGTAGAACGTTAGTTTAGCTAATTTGGATTCATGTCGGGTAGGTTCACAACATGGAATGAAACTCTCGCAAGTGAAAAATCCTTTCATTCCTAGCTCGAATTCCAAACCTCTTAATAAAGTGTAAATAAATTTCAACTATCTTAATTACCACGCCTTTCGACGTTGTATTTTATGTTTAGCCAACACATTTTCTTCTCTTTTTCTTTTTCTTAATGAAAACTCCTAGTATTTTAAGTAGGGGTCAGTAGTTTGGTTATGGGTTCCGGCAAATCCAGTAACTTTAATTTGCTCAGACAATGTATATGTGTTAAGAAATTCATTAAATGTACAATTTCCCAAATTTTTGCAATGAGGTTAAATTTAATGAGCCAAGGATAAATGAAGAGTCTACTTTTTATACATTTAATAAATTATTGTACTAATAATTTAATTTACAAGTTATTTTGTCTTTTTTTCTTAATATGACATTCCTCACCCTCACTAAATTAAATGGCAAATATTTTCAACCTCCTATACTGAAAACCAAAATAATTTCCAAAGATTTTTCTTCATCGCCTAATTTTTTATAGCTAAAATTAAAAATTTAGGCACACGTGAAATGGGAACTCATTCATATAATAATACCTTTTCTAAAGTAAAGACCTTGTCAAAACCAAAATGATGGCATTAATAGCAAGAAAATATCATAATATATATAGTGGATAGCTTAACAATCGACAGTGTCTAACAACTTGTTTGGATGGCTGTTATGTATCGTTTCATAATATATCATATAATATTGTATTATATTGTATTGTATCGTTTTGATGTATACAATATTTGGATATATTGTATTGTTTGTCGTCGTTTCATGATGTCATGTACCAACAATATGAAGAATAAACTTGCAATAAGATACGAGGTAGAATTATTATATAAAAATATAATGTAAAAAATAAATTAGGATTATTTAGTAATAAGAAATGGCAAGATGAGAAAAAAAAAAAAGAAAATGACGCCAAAATATAACTTCTAAGATTATACAGGTGGCCATAAAATATACAAGTCTGTACATACACAAACATTGGGGCCATCCTCATTATAAAATAATATGGAGTTACCTAAGAATTTTGTGTTCACACGCTCACATCTTTATTCCTTAATAAATAGTTAGTATATAATTTTTTCATTAAAGTAGAGAAGAAACTTTTTCGTATTATTTCAATTTATCAATCTTTTTCAAAAGTTAAGGTATCTATACGTATCAAAACCAATATCCTAAAGAACAGAAATATAGTAGCAACTTGTGATGTCATTTACATATACCAACTTATTATTTTAAATTCTTTTGGAAATTACGGAAAGTTAAAAGACTTATCTTTATTCAATGGGATGATCTATTGGATATTCACAAAGAAGAATTCTCACTTTTATCTCTATACTTACCAATCATGACTACTAAACTTATTTTAATTGAGCACCAAAGAAAGCTAAAGTAATTAGCACTAGATTAGAATTAAGTATTAAGTATTAACTATTCCACTTAACTTCTGAATAGTCAAATGACAAATGGAAACTTTAGAAATGTTAACCAATAAACTAAAAAAAATGTGCAAAACCTACATTAATGTAGTAAGAGTGAATCGAATGATTATGATGAAATCTAAAAAAGGAAAAAAAAAACTTAGAACACTCAATGTTTACATTAGAAATAGACCGTTTATTATTGTTCATTAAATGTTTATCCAATATTTATTCACCGCCGTGAAATAATCTTGTTTTTATCTTCTATCTTCTATTGTAACTCTGAGCTGAGGGCAATTTTAAATCATTATCAAAAATTGAGGGATAAATTTTAAGGCTTTTCCTTCGAGAATTTTGACTTGGATAGTTTATTTATTTTACGTTGGAACTCTATTAATTTATAAAGACAAACACAAAACAAAAACAAATTATGGATAAAAGTACTCACAAAACATTTTTTCCCCCTCCCTAAAAGTCCACCAAACACCTCAACTTGTCAACTTTTTAGACTCCCAAAATTCCACAGCGAAACAAGTGAGAGAAACAGTTGGAAAAAAAAAAGAAAAGAAAGAGAAGTGAGAGAAACAATAATATCATAACAAACCAAAAGCATTAAGCAAAAGATCAAAATCAACTCCTCATCAAAAGTCTCCATTTCTCTTTCCTCTCTCACTTTACCTTTCAAAATTTTCACATATCCAAAACTGCTGATGCTGGTTTTCCTTGTCGTAGTTTCTCTCACATCACGTGCATAGCACGTGCCTTTAAGATCTCGCCGTCGGCGGCCTTCCATTACTCCCGGCGACACCCTTTACCCTCCTCGTTAATGGGTTCAAGCCCAATTGTAATTTCCGGGTCCTCAGCCCACAGGACGACCCGACCCAACAACAACAAGAACAAGAACAACAACGATCCATGTGTTAGCTCTTCAGCTTTTGTGTTTTTAATTGGTTCATTCATCATTTTGGGTTCAATTTGTGGGCTTTATGTTCGGTTTTTGATGACCCCAAATGTCCACGCTGGACTCTCCGCCATTGGATGTAAAGAGGATGATGAGGGTTCATGGTCCATTGGTGTTTTTTATGGTGATTCCCCTTTTTCCCTCAAACCCATTGAAGATGTAAGCTTTTTCACATTGTATTGATTTGTTTCTTCTTTACTTTTTTGCTGAATTTGGGGTAAATGGTTAAGTTTTATGCACTAACGGTGTAAGATATATTGACACATAGGTTATTTATTAGGTAATTATAAGTAAATTTATTGATAGGCATTAATTGATAGTTGGTAAAAATAGTAACTAACCAGCTAATATAGGTTCAAATTCACTCTGTGTAAAAAATTTATTTTATACGCATTGTATATAGCTTAAATCCTTTTTCTCCAGATGATCTGCTGTTTTGGGTTAGGTTTCATTTGGCTTAAATTTTTAGTTTTGTACTGATTTTTGAATTTTTTGAGGTTCTAGGTTTTATTTGTATTTTTAAATGAGCAAATTTTGGTGATTATTTTGAATATAATTGGAAAACTTCAGGCTAATTGCATGTAAAGATGTAAGCTTTTCGCATTGTATGATTTTAAGTAAATGGGTTTTTTAGATGATCTTAAGTCTGCCTTCTTGAGTTGGGTTTCATTTTTGCTCAAATTTTCAGCTTTGTACTGTTTTGGTTTGAATTTTGAATTTTTTGAGGTTCTGGGGGTTTTTGGGTTTTTGTTAATTGGTCAAATTTTGGTGAAAGGATCTTAGGGTTAGTGATTTATTGCTTTTGGTCATGTCCTGCGTTGACCTCCAGATGGACCGGTCTGGTCTGTAGGTGTGAAACCATGGTAAGTGAGGGTATTCGAAGAGGACGAGGTAGAACTAAAATAAGAGTTTAAATGGAGTAACGATTTAACGTGGTCAGTGAGGATATATATAGCCGACCCAACGTCTTTGGGACTGAGGCATAGTTGTTCTTGCGGAAAGTTCCAGGCTAATTGCATATAGAGATGAGTATATTCAATAATCTTTTGCTCAAAGTTTGAACTTTTTTTAAGGCTTAAGGTTCTGGGTTTCTAGGAATTAATTGGTGTATGACTTTTGTGTCTGGAAATTTTTGGCAGATGAATATATGGAGGAATAAGAGTGCGGCATGGCCAGTAGCCAATCCTGTTATCACCTGTGCTTCAGCCTCTGTGGCTGGTTTTTCCAGCAATTTTGTCGCTGACCCCTTTCTTTATGTTCAGGTAACCTTTTTTTGTTTTCTCTATTTACACCTTTTAATTCCTTGATCATTGACTGAGTAGTAGTAAGTATCTATTAAATGTTTCTCCACAGTAAATTGGGTTTGTAGATTTGTGAGATGGGATTAACATGAAGCATCTTTAACTCTTTTTAGGATGGGAAAGATGATAGTTATTTCTTAACAATATTCTTTTAGCTCCTTCTGGTGTTGCTTTACTTTGCAGGATTTTATATTTATTCATGCTGTGAATATGCCCAGCCTTTTGAGTTAATAATGTAACGAGGCATGGTTTAACTTAGGGTAGAAAGAAAGAAAATAAGAGGAACTTGACCTGCGTTCTCTTTTAGTCCTTCTAATTTTAATAACCCTTTGTTTTATTAGCAATTTTCTTACTTGATAAAAAAAAAGTAGCAACTTTTTGTATACCAAAGAAGTCATATCAAAACATATGTTTGAAGTTGTTTATATATATCTCACGTTTTGCCTATCAACCATTCTTTTTGAAAATGAACCTATCAACCGTTCTTGTATCTCTACTTCTAATGTAACCCATTCTAAATATGTCCTTAGTCCCATGCTTGTCAAATGGAAGGGAGTGAGTATAGTATTCATCTAAACCAACTAATCTTTCAGTTTTTTCTTTTCAATATCTTGTAAGAAGTTCCTTCGAATTAAGCCTTAATGACTCTGCTTGTTCCCTGCGAAATGGAATGGCGGATTTGTTTTTAAGAGCAGTTATCAGCGTATTTTATCTTTTATAGGTAAACAGAAGTTTTTGTTTAATTGCACCAAGGGGTTTCAACATTGCACTAGAAATATACCTAAATGGTCAAGCACATTTATTCAATCTCACTTGTTTCAATCAAAGTTTAGACATTGTGATCTACCCTTTATACATATTACCAAAACATTATTCTTATAAATTTTCCTATACCTTGTACAGTAATTATATATTACCTACTTTTATATCCCAACCAAACACGGAAAAATGATCCAGAAGATGATTTTCTAACTCCATATCATAGGCACCCTATATTCCACTCTCATTCTACTCAAAACATAAGTAGTTATTGTCAGGGGTTTCTCTTTTAGTTCACCAACATAGAAAGTAAAAAGAAAGTCTTGATTAAATTATTCACCATTAAAAGCAGGCCAAGTTTCAGAATGTTGTTGGGTGCATCATTTATGATCTGTCGGGCCTATTTTGCATAAGTAGCATCACATATATGACGTGTCTGTTTGGTGCTATTTGATATTTTATGTGAGTTATTTTCTTCTAGGGTGTTATGGCTCTGCTGGAATATTTAGTTTTCTCTCCTTTACTGCCTGCAGGAGCTTGATTGTTTGCTTGTGTTTTATTTGTTAACCTAAATTCTAAACTTCTCTTGCATTTCGATGTGGCGTGGAACATCCATAATCTGAGGTTTGATTATATAATTCAGGGAGATGTCCTTTATATGTTCTTTGAAACAAAGAATTCAATAACAATGCAAGGGGATATTGGAGTTGCAAGAAGTACTGATAAGGGAGCATCATGGGAGCAGTTAGGTATCGCTTTGGATGAAGACTGGCATCTGTCCTATCCTTATGTCTTTGACTATAATGGCAATGTAAGTTCTTGACTTCATGAACAATTAGCATGTCGTGCAACTCAATTCCATTCTAAACAACGTTAGACTTGCTGTGATAAAATTCTGAAGTTTGTCCGTAGAAAGTTTAATTTGGAAAAAGAGGGTCGCACCCAAGGGTGTGGGCTTGTGGTTAATGAAGTTGGAGGAGAACCATGTGGTCTCAGGTTCAAATCTTAGCGGGGGAAAAAATGTTTGAAATATTAGGTGGTTTTTTCCCATCTGCCTAAGCCTTGGTAGGATGAGTTACCAACCTGTGCTGGTGGAAGTAGCAGGTACCCGGTGGAATAGTTTAGGTGTGCACAAGTTGGCCTGAACACCATTGTTATCTCACAAAAGAAAAAAAAGATGGGAAAAGAGGGTCCATGGGGAATGGAAGGAAATTAGAATGCTGGATCTGTTAGTATCATGTGCAGGCTCGTGGTAGCATGTGAGAGTGTTCATATTTGCTTGTAGATGCTTTAGAATTGGTAGAACACTCTATCGGTAGAACAAAACTGGAAGATTACTAAGTGTCATCTTACTAGAATTTTGTACGGTACTGATAGCATGTAATGATATAGATGATTATGCTCTTATATGATTTTATTATTCAATATTGAAAATGCCAAATATAAAGATGCCTATACAATTTCTATTACTTTAATTTTCGGTCTTCATAAATTTTTGTGGCAAAAGTCTTGCTGCGTGTCAGCAATTATGACTCTTTGGCACCATTATTTTTTACTTGCTTACAACTACCATTTAAGTTTAACTTTCTTGGACTAGTGATTGATATTCTCATCAATTTTATTGTTGCTTACAGATCTATATGATGCCTGAGGGCAGAGCAAAAGGACAACTTCGTCTTTATCGAGCTGTAAAATTTCCCATGGAATGGACACTGGAAAAGATCATAATGAAAAAGCCTCTTGTTGATTCATTTATAATTCCACATGATGGGAAATACTGGCTTTTTGGTTCTGATCATAGAGGTATTGGTACAGAGTATAATGGTCAGTTGGAGATCTGGTACAGCACCTCAGCACTTGGTCCTTGGAAACCACATAAGAAAAATCCTATCTATAACGCAGATAAGAGCATGGGAGCCCGAAATGGAGGTAGACCCTTTTTATTTGATGGTTATCTTTATCGTGTTGGCCAAGATGATGGTGAAACATATGGACGGAGAATACGTCTCTTCAAAGTAGAAGTTTTAACCACTAATGTGTTCAAAGAAGTTGAAGTCCCATTGGGCCTTAGAGCCTCAATTAAGGGACGAAATGCCTGGAATGGCGCCCGCAGCCATCACCTTGATGTGCAGCGACTAAGCTCTGGAGAGTGGATTGGAGTAATGGATGGGGACCGAGTGCCTTCGGGAGATGCAAGTCGACGGTTTAATTTAGGCTGTGCATCAGTTTTAGGTGTTGCAGCCCTGGTTATATTGTTTGGTATGTTACTTGGAGCTGTTAGAGGTTTAGTTCCACTAAGTTGGTGCCCACACGATTTTGGAAAGAGGAGTGATGCATCGTTGGATTGGGAACAGTCAAACTTAATTTCTTCTAGAATGAGACTATTCTGCAGCCACTTGAATAGAGCAAGCTCATCTCTCCGTACCAGAATAAAACCAAACACTTGCAGTGGAAGCTCGGTTCTAGCTTTAACATTTTTAGTAATAGTGGTGTTAATGTGTACTGGAGTTAAATACATATATGGAGGCAGTGGCGCACATGAAGCTTACCCCTTGCATGGTCAGTATTCTCAGTTCACTTTACTAACAATGACCTATGATGCTCGGCTTTGGAATCTTAAAATGTATGTCGAGCATTACTCAAGGTGCTCTTCAGTGCGTGAGATTGTTGTTGTGTGGAACAAAGGACAACCTCCAGAATTGAGTGAGTTTGATTCTGCAGTTCCGGTGAGGATTAGAGTAGAGGAAAAAAACTCACTGAATAATCGATTCAAGGTTGACCCTTCCATAAAGACAAGATCTGTTCTTGAGCTCGACGATGACATTATGATGCCCTGTGATGACGTTGAGCGAGGATTTAAGGTATGGCGTGAGCATCCTGAACGAATTGTAGGTTTTTACCCCCGACTAGCAAATGGAAGCCCGTTGAAATACAGGGCTGAGAGTCATGCTCGGAAGCACAATGGATATAATATGATTCTAACTGGAGCGGCCTTCATTGATAGTAAAATGGCTTTTGAAATGTATTGGAGCAAAGAGGCTGCAGCTGGTAGGGAAACAGTGGACAATCTTTTTAATTGCGAGGATGTGCTGTTGAACTTCTTGTATGCGAACACAAGCTCTTCAAAGACAGTCGAATATGTGAAACCCGCATGGGCAATTGATACTTCAAAGTTTTCTGGTGTAGCAATTAGTGGGAATACGCAAACTCACTATGCCCTTCGAAGTAGTTGCCTTGAGAAGTTCTCTGAAATGTATGGGAGCATAAGCAATCGGAAGTCAGAGTTTAACCACCGAATGGATGGTTGGGATGTATAGCCAGAAGAAAATTCTAACATCAAATTGAAGTTAGCAGCAGTTTTCTGTTTTTCATCTTTTTCAATCTTCCCTGTTGGTATAATTTTGGTTTTATGATTTGTCAGTTTTCCCTCCTTTTGTGAAGTTTGCTTTGGGGTGGACTCCAGGTTTAAGTAGTTTTGCCAGTCTTAAGTGTACATTAGTTTAGATGCATATGTTGATAGTTCTTTGCCATCCTTCTATCAGAATTGAAGATGTGTAGTTCTCTTAAATTTTCTTGTTTAGATGCACTTGTTTATAGTTCTTTGCCATATTTCTATAAGAATTGAAGTTCTCTTAGATATTTATGATTTGTTTTTATGCAAAATAGTGAAATTCTTTTTTGAGCTATTTAAGAGGATCTCTTGTGTTTCTTCAGTTGAAATGATGGGGAATGCAACAGTTGTAATGGTAAGTACATCTTACTGATTACTTGCTTATTGTATCACCTGTAACTCAAGAGTTGTTGGATGGATTCTATTTTTGATTCTTAGGATTAGCTTAGCATTCTACCAAAGAAAAAGAAATATTATTATGGTGGAGAAAAGAAGAGAATAAAGATATTACTAAGCACTAGCCTCTTTGACAACCTCATAAATTCATTTTTCTTCAATGAGAATATAAATATAACTAGCCATATCTTTTGGGCAAAATACAAAATTGGCCCGTAGGCCGAAGTTAATTGCATGTGCTTTATATTTTTTTGTATATCATACACATATATATACAAAAAATATACTTATATTATCGACTATTATTTTTGGGGCGGCCAAAAATATACATTTCTCCATACCTTTTCCTATATCGATATTGTCATTTGGTCACTTACAGTCTAATTAGTCATAGTTTCCTTCTTTGAAAGGTTGGTTTGCCCTGTCTTGTTCAGTCTGTTAATGTTAACCAAAGCTTTCTTTACCTGACTACCTACTTCAGTATGCTTTTCTTTGCTATTGAGGTGTTCTTTTCTCTCATGTACATTTCCATCAAACTAAAATGAAGTTACCTAGAGGGTTAACTAGTTGTGTTTTACATATTTGAGACTTCCCAATGATAGGAGATGGATTAGAAAATGACTAATGTTGTTTGTTAATCCAAAAGCCATCTTGCAGACAAGCTTATCCAACAAAGTTAACTTATTGGACTTTTTGCTGCTCAAAATACTGCAAAAGTATCCAGTTTTTTTTTTTGGGAGTCTTTACGTACCTTATTTTCATCATGAGCCGATGGTATATTGGAAAACCTCTCTACCTTCCCAGGGTAGGGGTAACGTCTGCGTACACATTATCCTCTTCAGACTCCACTTGTGGGATTCCGCTGGTTTGATGTTATTGTTGTTGTTGTATATACCTTGTTTTCAACATTTCAGTAGGGGAACTACAGTGTATACTGTGTTCTTACACTAATAAAAATTAACAGATATCCTGAGTCGAACCACCACATAACATTTCTTAACATCAATGTATTTAGAGAATAAAGCCTTAAAAGTTTCTGTATCAAATAAGTAACTTATATAATTTCCACCTTGTCCTCTTCAGAAATATGAGTTAAGTTATATTCTATTTTAAAAAGCTGATGTTCTATTTTAAGAAAAGTCACTGCAGAGTTCTCTAGCTCAATAGTACTTTTGGAAGAACAAATCTGTTTCAAAGAAAGTGCTTGTGAGACAACACAAAAAAAAGAAAAAAGAAAAAGAAAAAAGAAGACATTAGGTTTGAAGCATTTCCTTGAGCTAACCACATATAACATTTTAGAACAGCAAAATTAAGGGTCAGCCAGATGAATACACAAAATTAGTTACGTTTCAATCCCAAACAAGTTAGGGTCAATTAAATGAATATAAAAAAGGAAAGAGATCCGAGTCCAATTAATATAAATAACTAATGTGAATACGGAATAAAAAGCTCCAAGTCCAAAATTGATATCTATACTATATTAAAAGCACGAAGTCCCTTAGCGAAATATCGTTCGCCTTTTTTACCCTTTAAAAATAGATTTTACATTGAATAAAACTGTCATTTTACTTATCTTCCTAATATTTAGGACTTTTACACCAACTAAAATTCTATTTATTATTTAGGATAAAAATTTAATTATAAACTCTAATAAATTTTCCTATGGAATAAAACTAAAAATTGCGGTTTATTTCCGTTTTTGTTGCGTATGGCTTTTATCTATTTAGGTTTCACTTTTAGTTTAGAATTCTTTTACCAATAAATATTTACTTAGTTATGTCTTTTCTTCGTTTAGGTTTAGTATTCACGTTACATTTAGGATTCTTTGTCAAAATTTTCTTATGCTACAGATATTTGATAACTACTTTGATTTTTGTTTTAATTATTGTATGTAGCTTTATTTCGTTAACAACTTCTATTTTTGTTTTAATTATTGTTGGTATCCTACAATTGATCGTTAGAAGAAGTTCTTAAAATTTTGTGGATTTGGATGCGGCAGTAACAACGGCTCTAGAGGCAAAAATTATTTGTACTTGAGGTAAACCTTTTAGTCTTTAGTTTGATTTGGAAGTTAAGTAATAATTATGGTTCATGTATTCTTGACAGACAATACAAATTGAAAAGTTGTTAGTTTTGTATTTTTTGTTTACAATTTTTCATATATGATTATTAGTTTAATGACTTATTTATAGATTTTGTACAAGTTGTTTAGACTTTAGATCATTGCATTCCGTAACCAAAAAGAATGGTTAGACATTCTAACTCATGATATCAATTCAAGATCGTATTTATTCAAGATTATTTTGCCTTATGCTTTTTAATTAAAACTGCTAATTATTGTATCAGCTCAAGTTGCTCATATTTTCTAAGAATTTGTTTTATTACCTATTTTGATCGATTTTATTATAGATATTACATGATCTAAAAATTGTGTTACTTATAAAGAATAAACATTAACAAGTGGCGTCCCAAAATTTTGACGATTTCGTCCAATTAAACAATTCTCCTTATCTCATAAAATAGTCATTATAGAACTCTATGGTACTGTTTTAGATTTTTCATCACAAAATTTTAAGGTGTGGTGTACAAATTTATTACGTTTTGAAAGTTATATGTCTTTGTTAAAGTTCAGCTACGAGTTTTTTTTTTCCAATCTTTGATCTTCAGAGATTGAAATTTTCTGAAATAGCAATTTACTTCAATTTACTTTAGGATAATTTAATCGTTTTACCTTTCTTTAATATTTATACTATTCGTGTATTGTTATTAATTGTTTGAAATTCCCATGGTGAAGAGCTCATCAAGAATATAACGTCGTAGTCGTCACTTTTGCTGTATAACCTAATAAGCATAAAACTTGTGGTTAATGAAAAAGTTGACAAAGTTAAATCATTTGATAATAAATCTTTGTTTTGTACTATTAAGTAAAGCTGAAAATAAACTATACGGAAATAATGGACAGACTTGCAGTATGATACGGTGTTGTTTAATCCATATAAATTAAGTATTATATATTGTGGTGCCAATGCATTAGGAGATAAATTTACCTACTCCGTTCAATTTTTATTACGCATTCAAGTATTTTTATTGAATTTTCTTTTGAATAGAATTTTAAATATTTTGATCGACTTTTACGATCGTACTACCTTGTTGGTACTAAAATACTTGTGTACGGTTGATTTCAGGACTACTCGCAATAACAACTCAAATAGAATTGACAAACGAACGTGTGCCAAGTAACGATTTAAGAAAATCTAATTTTCAAATAAGAGTCTTATTTAAAATAGATTAATCAAAGTAATACATTGATAAATGTTCGAAAATCATGTTGTATCAATGTACTAATCGTATGAAAGCGCAAGACAAAAAAAATGACACTAATTGTATCCAAGGTTCTTTTTTCGGATATTCTTTTAAATACTATAATTTTAGATTCTATTGCGCTAAAATATAATTAAACTTATTTTTCATTTAAATACATATTGCATTTATTTGGACGTTTTTCTATTATACATAGTTTATACTTATTGTATATAATTCTTTTATTAAGAGACACAATTTACACGTGTGCAATGCACATATCTTAAAACTAATAAATAACTAAATACATTAATGCTACCCAGGCTCCAAATAAGATCATTACTACTCACGTCAATGCTCCACTTTCTCGAGCCACAAAAACCAAGCTTTGTATTCCCTTATCAGTTTACTTCGAAAATGAAAAAGTACTTAAAAGTGATAAAATTTTAATTTACTCACTCATATGAACAACCTCAACTAAAGTTTAAAAAGTTTGAAACCTTTTAGTTATGATTATTATAAGAATTACATGGCACAAAACTCCAATGTAAAATATTGATCTACTTTTATATCCTTCATAAATGCATTGCATTTTAGATAAAATTGTTATTACAATTAATCATTAAAAACTTCATTACTTTGTGATATTCATTATTTAACCTTATTACTTGATGCAAATATATTTACTACAAGAAAACCACCATCTTTGTTTAATAGGTACAATTAATTTTTAAGAAATTTATTATTTCCTTGTGTTCATTATTTGATCTTTTTCAACCAATAAAATAATACTTAATTATTTCTTTGTACAGTCGTCATTAGAGATGTAGTAAAACTCCTTTTCAAGTTTTTAAATTTTATATTTCAAGTTTTCAACAGTAGAACTTTACATAATATTTTAGAACATTAAATAAAATTACTCAACCACAACATGCTCCGCCTCGAGCAAGAATTGCTTAACTCCTAAAGGAACCGACCTCGAAACAGGCTGCAAATAACAATACCCAAAAAGAAATTTGAAAAAAATAATAATCAATCAACTACACCTTATTCTATTCAAGCCCATTCCTTTTAAGTATACATCAATCTCTCAACTAAGTTACAGTCCACTATATAAACCATCTATATCCTTTATGCTCTATTCTGGCACATTTCATGTTAAAATGTTACTGATTACACCAAAATATATAAGTTTCGTTTATTGATTTGGTGTAATCAGGTAAATAATTTACTCACATTTCATTCCAAATACTAGGAGCAACTACGAAAAAGAAATTGTAAAATTGAGCAACCCAGAAAGGAATTGGACAGAAGGAAAGGAATTTAACATCAATTTTGGTCCATTCGAGAGCGTCCCAACTACCAGCAACCTCAAGCTTCTCTGACTAACTGAGTTCACTGTCCGAGTCATCAAACGAGGCGGATCGCCCCCATCGAGTTCTGTGCATGCCGATGCGGCTAATGGAGTTCGAGTTCTAATTGCTTATGTTTCTGGATTTTGTTATTTCTTTATCGGAGGGGTGCTCAAAAACCAAACTGTATTGGTAGAAAAGTAGACTCGCTATATAGACCAATGATATGATGACAGAGTGATGATTAGAGAAATGGGTAAAATTCTCACAGGATCGCTCACAAAGATACTGTATCCGACAACTGAAAAAAAAGAGATAGGTGCGGAATGAATAATTAAAAACTACAAGAAAGAAAGATTCATTAATAGCCGTGAATATGGAAAAAATCGACATAATCCCTGATTACGCGCGATTGGCTGTAATTACTATAACCGTTATAAATTACCCATGTAACGGGTAATCAATGTAATAAATATTAATAACGGGCAAGAATTAAGTAGGGCGAAATATTTACATATTGTACTCTTATATAAACCCCTTACCATATCTTGTACGATCATTAAGAAATTCACGAAATTATACTGTCAATTGCTTATAGTTTATATTCTGCTGTTTGAAGATCTAATTCTCTCCTTTTGGAAGAAAGCTGTGACTATCAATAAGATTTTCTTTTCCTTATTCTCTCAGTATTTTATTTTCAATGTTTGCAATTCATCTATATTAGGAAAAGTGAAGTAAAATTGGTTATTAGAAACTAAATTATTCTTTTTTTTTATTTTTACCACAAAAGCTATTTTTGGTTTTAAAAATTGGTTCCATTACCGGAAGTAATTTTTTCACTTTCCCTTTGCATATTTTGTCTTTAGCAACAAATTATGTCTGGCACTAATAAAATTGTTCAGGTTGAGGATGGACAACAAGCAGGGAGGAGTCTGCACCACACACCCACACATATTCCACAACGTTTAGGAAAAAATTCACCTGTCAGATCCGCTACTCGTAATGCTGGACATCAATATGAGGAACAGTCAAATGTGCAAGATAACTTGAAGAAATTTATTACGCAGCAGATCAGTGAAGCTTTACGTGCTTTTGCAAGTGGGTTACCGAGTGTTGTTCAGACTCCACCACTAGTTAATACAATTTTGGAAACCCTTATTTAGGGCTTGAAACTCTGGAAGTGGAGACATATCAAATAATTTTGGAGTCGGAGGATCAGGTACACCAAATAATTCTAATTTATAAAATTAAGTTCTAACTTTGCAGAAACAACTCAAGGAACAAAACGAGCAGATAGAACAGATACCGGGAGTACGGCCTGTGATTAAAGGAGTGGATATTGACAAGTATTCACAACAACCATGGAAGCCAAGTTCAACACCATTATCAATACCGAAAAAGTTCAAGATGCCTGATATTTCCAAGTAAGATGGGACTATCGACCCACGAGATTACATTACCGCATTTACTACAGGAGTCAAGGGAAACGATTTAACCAAGTAGAAAATCAAATCAATATTGGTGAAAAGTTTTGGTGAAACCCTTACGAAGGGGGCACTAACATGGTATTCTCTTTTACCTGAAAATTCAATTGACTCTTTCGCTAAACTTGCAGATTCATTCATAAATGCACATTTGGGAGCTCAAAAAATAGAGAAAAGAATGAAATATATCTTCGAGATAAAATAAGAAAATACGGAATTGGTCAGAGAAGTCGTGGATCAATTCTAGCGAGAAAGAATGATGTTACCTTGTGTACCTAATAGTTGGAAAGCAATGACATTTGCAAGCAACCTGAATGAGAGAAGTTCAGAAGCCACGAGAAGATTAAAGGAGAGTTTACGAAAATTTCCTGCAACTACTTGGAATGATGTTTATAAAGTTTAAATATGATCAAAATTTAGGTTCTCACAACATGTATAACATAAAGTTATGAATAGAAGAAGATATGGTATCTCAACCAAAGATGGATGAGAGGTTCACATCTAGACAGTCAGAATCAGAAAAGAGATCTGGAAAAAATAAGTACGAACCTTATATGGGACATGCGGGGCGAGATCTTAGGCCAAAACCAGAATATGCACGGTTTTATCAGAGAGCACAGTAGAATGAAGCAAGTTCTTCTTCTCGATTTGGAAAGGAATGGGAAATGACAAGAAGCAACAATCTAAATTCCCAGTCAAAAATAGGAGATTACAATTTCAATGTCAGTACCTCTGAATTAGTAGTTGTATTAAGAGGTATGAGTGATAAGGTGCAATGGTCAAAAGAGATGAGATCGGATCACAGCAAAAGAAGTCTGGAATTCTGGTGTGAATTCCATAATGACAGGGTCACAGAACAACAGACTGCATGCTCCTACAAGCAGATGTTGATTATTTACTGACAAAAGGCTATCTCACTGATCTATTTAGTATGAAAGGAAAGTAGATTTATATGAAAAATAAGGAAGAACCACCAAAGCCCCCATCGCCAAAAAGGACGGTGAAAGTAATAATCAAGGGTGATAAGGTTAATGGAGTTACATACATGGCAGCAAAATGAACAGTCAATATCTCAGTGACCCACGAAAAGTGGATTCGACAAGTTTTCGAAGGAGACATCATAATATTTGACGATGAGGATGCAGATGACTTGTTCATACCTCATAATGATGCAATGATAATATCTATACTTGCTCATGATACTATTGCCAAGCGAGTTTTGATTTATTCAGGTAGCTATGTGAATATCATATTACTAAGAGTGCTCGATGAGATGTAAGCAACTGATCGTGTGATACCCAAGGCTCGATTTTTGTTTGGGTTCGACAATTCAAGTGTCATAACAGAGGGAGAAATTACATTATCTACATTTGCCGAGGGTGTCATGAAAGACAACAAATTTCAAGTGGTGGATGCATACATGGATTACAACATAATTTTAGGAAGGTCGTGGATTCATAATATGGATGCAATGACGTCAACTTTGCATCGGGTAATCAGATTCCCATAACAATGGGGAATTCGTTAGATCGGGGGATATCAACAAGTGACACGTGAAATTAACATAGTTGTTGTGGCGAGCAGAAAATTCAAAGACGGAGATGAAGAATGTCAATTATAGTGTTTAGCTAAGAGAGAATTTATTTTCTACCTCAATTGAAAGTATGAGAATGAAGCAGATATTGATGCAAGGCCTGACGTGATCTAAGAACCGGAGGAGAACGAAGCTATTAAAACAACTACGGAAGAGCTCGAAGCTGTTGTGTTATTCGTTCACTGGCCCGACAGAAAAGTCTATGTTGGGGAAAACCTAAGCCCGAAATTGAAAAGTAAATTAATTGAATTTTTACGCACTAACGCTGATTGTTTTTCTCGGTCACACTCAGATATGACATGTATCCCACCAGAAGTAATAACTCATAAGTTAAATGAAGATATATTATACCCTCCGGTGAAGCAAAAGAAACGAAAGGAGAGAGCATTTAAAAATCAGGTAAATCAAGAGGAGATACATAAACTTCTGAAAATTAGTTCAATTGAGAGATAAAGTACCTTGACTGGTTAGCTAATACTGTTGTCGTGCCAAAAAAGAATGAAAAATTGCGAGTATGTGTAGATTATACTGATCTAAATAAAATATTCCTTAAAGACTCATTTCCTTTACCTTGTATAGATCAACTAATTGATTCTACTACTGGTCGTGAACTTTTAAGTTTTTTAGATGCTTATTCTGGATATAATCAAATAAAAATAGATTCCCTAGATGAGGAAAAAACTTCTTTTATTACAGGCAGAGGGGTTTATTGCTACAAAGTATGCCTTTTGGCTTGAAGAATGCTGGAGCTACGTACCAAAGGTTGGTGACCAAAATATTTCAAGAATAATTGGGGAAAACTATGAAAGTCTACATCGATGGCATGCTAGTAAAATCAGTGCAAACAGAAGATCATCTCATTCATTTGAATGAAACTTTTGACTTACTTCGCAAGTATAATATGAAGCTGAACCCGGAGAAATGCGCCTTTAGTGTTGTCTCAGGCAAATTTTTAGATTTTTTTGTCTCTAACAACAGGATCAAAGTAAATCTGGCTCAGATTAAAGCAAGCAAAGAGATACCCATATGTATTCAAGAGTAAAAAGAAAGTACAAAGGTTAACATGGAGAGTAGCAGCTCTGAGGAGATTCATATCTAGATCCTCAGAGAAGTGTTTTAAATTCTTCTCATTATTGAAAAAGCAAAATCAATTTGAATGGACTGATGACTGTCAACAAGCTTTGAAAGATTTGAAAGTATATCTATCTAAACCGCATCTGTTGTTAAAGCCAATGGATGAAAAGAGATTACTCATCTACTTAGCTGTATCAAAAGTAGCAGTAAGCGCGGTATTGGTGCGAGAAGAATAATAAACAAAATCTCCAATTTACTATGATAGTAAGTCTTTGTTGGATACCGAGACACGATATTCTCATTTAGAAAAACTAGCACTAGCTTTAACAATGACATCAAGAAAGTTACGGCCTTATTTTCAATGCCATCCTATTTCTGTCGTAAGTACTTTTCCATTAAGGAATATTTTACATAAATATGAGTTATCATGAAGATTAGCTAAATGGGCAATATAACTTAGTGAATATGATATTGTTTATCAGCCTCGAACTTTTATAAAGTCACAGGTACTAGTAGATTTCAGTTTGAGCTTACTTCTTGAAGCCGAAAATGAAGTACGAATATTTACCGGATCTAATATGGGGACTTGGACATTATACATTGATGAATCCTCAAATATAAAAGGAGCAACTTTGGGTATTGTTTTAATTTCACCTTCAGAAAAAATTATCAGGCAAGCAATAAAATATTACCCTATAATTAATAATGAAGCCGAATATGAGGCAGTGATTGTAGGTTTAGAACTTGCAAAAGAGTTGGGTATTGATCAGGTTGAAATATAAAGCGATTCACAACTTGTGGTAAATCAAATACAAGGGAATTATATGGCTAGAGAAACACGAATGCAGCAATATTTGAAAAAAGTAAAAAAATTATTGCGTCAATTCCAAGGGTGGAAAGGTGTTCAAATTCCAAGAGAGAAGAATGCGGAGGCTGATGCACTAGCAAATCTGGGATCGGTAGACGATATATCGAATACGGAAAATTCATTTGTGGTGCATCTATTCCACTCATCGCTCGATCAATCTAAGAATGAGGTAAATTTTAGTAATATAACATGAGATTAGAGAAATGGATTCGTGAATTATCTATAGTATGGAATATTACCCGAGAATTAAAAAAATCCTCACTTTTACGAATGAAAGAAGCTCGATACTGTTTAATGAAGGAAATTTGTATCGAAAGATATTTGGTGGACCCTTAGGTTGATGCCTTGGACCCTCACAAACTGAATATGTAATGCGAGAGATACATGAAGAACATTGTGAAATCACGTTGGTGGAAGGTCACTAGTAAAAACGCGAATAAGAGCAAGGTATTAATGGCCAAAAATAGAAGACGAGGCGGAAAACTTTGTAAAAAGGTACGATAAATGTGAAGGGTATGCAAATAATATCGTATATCCTCTGCGGCAAGCACCAGGAAAGTACAATTTTTATTAATTTTAACTGATTATTTTTCTAAGAGGGTGGAGGCAGGTGCCTTCAAACAGGCAAAGAAAAGGAAGTTATCGACTTAATCTAGAGGAATACAATAGGTAGATTCGGGGTAACAAGGAAAATTTTATGTGATAATGGGCCATAATTTGTGGGAGCAAAGGTCATTGAATTTTTCAAGGATGGAAAATTAAATGAATTACTTCAGCACCATATCATCCCGTAGCTAATGAACAAGTGGAGTCGACATATAATTATTTTTCAATAATATAAATAAATGTTTGGAAGCATCAAAGGCAGGTGGCCTGAAGTGCTACTTGTGGTACTATGAGCCTATAGAATAACGGCAAAGATAAAAACGGGAAAAACTCCATTTTCACTTGTTTATGGTACTGAGGCACTAATTCAAGTGGAAATAAGAGAACTAAGCTTGAGGTTTGAACATACAAATAAATTATCCAATAAGGAGGAACTTTGTAAAAATTTGAATTTGACAGAAGAACGAAGGGAAGCAACGTTAATTTGGATTTTAGCGATATCACAATAGAAGAGCGAATCTTCGACATTTTATGATTGGGCTTAAAAAGGCGTTTCAGTCAACACTTACGGTAAATATAGGAAAATAAAGTCTGAACTGGGAAGGACCATATCGAGTTCGAGGTATTGCTAGAAAAGGAATATACGAGTTAGAGACAATGGACGTGAAAGTGTTACCTTCCAATTGGAATGCAGTACACTTAAAGAAATACTACTTTTGAGTAAGTACTCACGATCAGGTATCTCGAATTTCGTTAATTATTTATTCATATAATTTTTACTAACTTTTTTAGATGATGGCCAAAAAGCTAGCCCGAATCAGATGATGACATTAGATCCAAAAGACACGCGGAATACTTAATTATTCTCGGTCTAGGTTATAATAATTCTGACGGGAAGGGTCAAGCAGTCATCATCTAAAAAAGTACCCCAAGTCCCATGTGTATTTCCTTTCCAGGTAAAGGACCGTTGAGGGAAGTTGATCCAATGTTCAAATTTTCATACTTCAAAGCTCAAACACTAGGGGATCTATACATATGAAAGAAGCATAACTCAAAGTCAAAGCATGTTTTAAAGACAAAAACCATGAAGAAAATTTTCAAATTTTCAAGCTCAAAGATTGAAGGGGAAGTGAAGAACTGAAGATTCAATAGAGAATTGAAGATTCAACAGACAACTCCTAAGAGCTATTAAATTAAGACTACAAGAAGGTAGTTATGAAAATTGTGTACATGAGTATTTATTTTGAAAGGTCAAATAAAACTTCTTCAAATTACTTCATATTTTATATTTTTACACCAACATGAAGATGAGACGTCATCTTCATCAGTGTCGTTTATATAAAAGGGCCCTCTTTTATAAGTAAGACCATGTGTATTTAGCCACAATATATTAAAGCATTCATTCTTCTTATATAAATGCAGGAAAAAAGGCTAAATAATTAAAGAGAAAAAGCATACATAAAATATGCTGAAACTTAACATTGATGTTGATAAAAGTTTCCAAAAAGCAAACCAAAAAAATCCAAAAATATCTAGAAAATATAAAAAATAATTATTGGAAAAGAAAACTTAGGAGCATCTTGAGAAGGATCAGAAAGATCAACTTGGGGACTAGAAGATGAAGGCTGGGAATCAGCAGGATTAGCCTCTGAACCGTCTTTGCTTAAATCATCCTTGGAACTTTCATCCTCGGGTGTGGAGAAACTTTGACGTTGATGAGTAGTTTCAACTGCGTCCTTTGCCTTGGTAATCTCAACTTAGAGATCAAAGCCTTCTTGGATAGCCTCAGTCAATGTTTCAAGAAAAGTGTTCAAGAAGGACTAACTCACATCCAGAGTTAGTTTATCCTCGATAGCCTCGTAATCTTTCTCCAGTTGTTTAACTCCAACCCCCAGTTCTTATTTTTTAGCTTCGAGAACATCATATGAAACCTTCAAAGGCTCCAATGTAGCTTCAAGGGACTTAAATCTATTAGAGGAGGTGAGGAGATCTTCTTCAACTTGAGTCAATGCCTGAACTAGATCACCCGCATACACTTCTTTTTGATTCAGAAGTTATTTCAAACTTCGAATATCCACGGTAGCCGATGAACGTTGCTTAGCAAAAGTGGACTCCATCCTAGCTTTCTCCTTCTCTGCCTGGCTAGCAGAAGCCTTCGTTACTGCTAACTCAGCAGTAGTGATCCTAAGTTGTTGCTCCAGAGTCCCTTTGTCACCGGCCAAGATGTCCTTCTCTAATTGAAGGCTCTCGATCTGCTCTTTCCACTTATCAGCTTCTATGCTTCACTCTGCAACTTGTTTCTCAGTCCAAGCCAATATCCTCATCAACTCTATAGCTGTTAGGTTGATCTACAAAAATGCAAAGAGAAAGGTGTTATAAACTTACGGAAGGTAGAAACGAAAGAAGTTAAAGAGGAAAGACATACATTGAGAGTAGAATGAATTACATCATTCATCAAAGTAATGGAGGAGTGGGATTCAAGTTTTATCCTCTCAAGTGGGACGATCGAGGGTTTCAACCAAACCACAACTCGGTGAGATTTCTTTAGCAAACTGATACCATCGGGAACTTCGATCGTAACGTATTTCATTTGGAACTCATAGGAAGAGTAGCAAGAGGTGGATCTTCAGAAACGAAGCTCAATTCTTCCTCTTCACCCTCAAATCCTTGAGCAAAGAACCTTCAACAGGGCTCAAAGGGGGTTTGAAGCAGAGGGGCAACCTCATGCTCATCCACTAAGTGAAAAGGCACAGAGTTTGAAGGCTGGTTCTAAGGAACATTGGATTCATCATCCAAAATAACTCGCCTCCTAGATCGAGGCCTCTTTACCAAAGAACCTTCATCGAGTCTAAGTTGTGTTGATATCGAGTCTAACTGTAGGAGCAAAAGTGTGAAGAAATCCGCAAATTGCAAATCCTGAAAATTATAAAGGAAGTCAAAATAAGAAGGAAAAAGGAAAAAAATCATAGTAAAGTGAAGTAACATACCGTGTGTTTTAACTTTGCACCCAAACTTTTAAGATAGAAACTTCCAGGATCTTTGCTCCATAGGAGTAGCAGATAACATTTTCTCTATCCAATCACAGAAGTCAAGAAGCTCACTGAAGACTTCCATGATTGCTGAAAAATAAGAAAACATGAGCAAGAAAGTTAATATTCTAAGAAAGGAAAAATAGCAGAATGTTACGTGCAAAATTCTATTTTTCGGGGAAAATATTACGTGCAAATTTCCTTCACTAAAGCACGGGTTAGGACAGCCATGAATCGGGCATACCAACCTTGGTCACAGTCATCATTAGGACTAACCAAGACTCGTTTGCTTCTTGTTGTGAGTGTGAAAATACCCTCGCAAAAATATTTTGGGGAATACAGATGGAGCAAATGTCTTAAAGCGAAAGGGGCGGAAATTAAACTCGATAAGTAGCGAAGGCAAGCCATTGACCTCCACATTATCGGGTCTATTTGCTCCAGGCAAACGTTGAAATAGCGGCAGAACTCTATAATCACTGGGTCAATTGGAGGTTTGAATCCTAAGGTGAAAGGATAAGTCAAGTTTCTAATAACATTCTCGGCGTACGAGAGGAAGAAGACAAGATTTGATAAGAGAAGTTTAGAGATCAGTAGGGTTAAGTGCTACTATGGAGGAAACTTCTTTCTTCCATGCCTCACAATCAAAGATAAATGAAAATTCTTGAGAAACAATCACTGAAACTAAAGGCTCAGGCAGATGTTCGTTTTGATCCCTAACTTTGGAAGAAGGTCTAGGGGTGGGTGTGGATTTAGCTCTGGAGGAAGAAGTTTTGGAAGAAGAAGAAGGTTTTGAAGATTTTTTCTAAGAAGAGGTGGTGCTCCGACTTGATATAGATCCTAGGCTATGAAGCCTACCACCTTTGTTCCTACTCCTAATCGGAGCCGTAGTAGAAGGGAGTTCATATACTATAATAGCATGCCGAGGATCGGAAGATGAAGAAGGATTTGAAGATTGTGAAGCCATTGTTAGGAAAAGCAGAAGCACGAAAAGAAAAGGAGAATTACAAAGAATATTTAGAGAAAACAAAAGAAGGAGAAGTTTTGGAAGATGCATGATACATTATTTATAAGAAAAAACTTCATTATGAACTGTCACCATGGAACCGTCACGTCGAACTGACACAAGCGCAGAAATCCTAAAAAGCCGTTGCAAACTGCAAAATCAATCACGACATGCAAGACACGTGTGTCGAGGATTAAATAGAAGAGATATACGCCTCTTTGCTTCTGAAGTAAATCATAATAATTTCGGAAAGAGGCGACAAGACATTCCCACCATAAATAAACTCACCAGTTACCGAATGTTCGGTTGAGAATATTCAGAAAGTGGGAGGACTATCTGTATTGGTAGAAAAGTAGACTCTCCATGTAGACTAATGATATGCTGACAGATGGCATAAGAGCCAAAACATAGTGAAGATTAGAGAAAGCTTGGGTAAAACACCCTCGGGATCGCTCACAAATATACCATACCTGATAGCTGAAAAATAGGAGATAGGTGCGAGATGAATAATTAAAGACACAAGAAAAAAAGTTTCATTAATAGTCGCGAATATGGAATGAAATTGGCATAATTCCTGATTATGCGCAATTTGGTGTTATTACCATAACTGTTATAAATTACCCATGTAACGGGTAATCAATGTAATAAATATTAATAACGGGCAAGAATTATGTAGGGCAAAATAATTACATATTATACTCTTATATAAGTCCTCTTACCATATCTTGTACGATCATCAAGAAATTCACGAAATTATACTATCAATTACTTATAGTTTATATTCAGTTGTTTGAAGATATAATTCTCTCCTTTTGGATGAAAGTTGCGAATATCAATAAGGTTTTCTTTCTCTTATTCTCCAAATATTTATTTTCATTATTTTCAATTCATCTATATTAGGAAAAGTGAAGTAAAAGTGATTATTAGAAATATGAGTTATTCTTTTATTTGTTTTGACAACAAAAACTATTTTATTGTTAAATACAAACCAAACCGAAAACAAATCAAATTGTTTCGATTTGAATTTTAAAATTATCAAATTTAGTTTGCTTTTGGTTTTAAGCATAAAATAAAATAAAAAAATCAAATTAAACTGACTCTCTCGCCCCTCCCTCTCTCTCTCTTTCTCTCTCTCTCTCTCTCTCTCTCTCTCTATATATATATATATATATATATATATATATATATACACACACACTTTATGGTACATATTAACCATTTGTTAGTTGGTAGTCTAGTTCTCTGTCTTTGGCAATAATTTAGTTCTTTGCCTCTAAATCCTTCACTATTTAATTCAATTATTATCAATATATCTTGGTAAATGATAAATTTTCTCAAAGATTAATTGGTTTGATAGTGTTATGTTTGAAGCGGAATATTTGCTTGCAGCGTATGTCTCATATTTAAGAAACAACCGACAAAAACCGAAAAGGTGAAAAAATCAACATAAATCGAACTGACCAAAAACTGACTTAATTGGTTTGGTTTGATTTCGAGATTTAAAAAACTGAATTAATTGTTTTGGTTTCTTTTTCGTTGAAAATCGATCCAAACCGAACCATGAACGTCCCTATCCACGAAGCAAAAATTTAGTATTTACAAATCTACTTACAACTAGTGTATACACTAGTTGTAGATCGGGTTGAGAGTTCTGATAGTTCGAATTGGATATAAAAAATTTTGTTTGAATTTTGGATTTTCGTATTGTCGATTATATAATTCAAATTCAATCCAAATAAGCTCAGATTGGATTACATTTTTTAAGTCGGGTTCACATTAATCGGTTTGAATACTTTATATTTTCGGATATTCAGCCTATAAGTTGAATTGTTTTTTTCTTTTGCAAAAATAAACATCCAATTAACAAAGTATTCATGTCAAATTGCCTTAATAATTATTCATTCCAACTACAATCGTCCAAATAGAGTATTAATATAAGCAATAAAACTATTATCAAAGACATGTTATAAAAGCATTAATAAGGTCCTAAGAATTAACAAGTTCAATATAGAAAGTATTATAACATTTGACTAAGTAATTAATATTGGTTATATGAGTTAATGCGGGTATTGTACTTATTATATTGTGTATATGGGTAATAGGCTATTAATGTTTAAACTGGATAGGGCAAATTACAAGGTATAAGAATTCGGATTTTCGAATATCCAAATATTTAAAGTCCTAAATCCGAAATTCAATAAAAACTTTGAAAATTTTAAAAATCCGAATTCCAATTCGTAATTGGACAACCCAAACCAAATATCCAAAAGTTTGATTTTCAGTTCGAATTTCGGACTTGTTCAAACTATGATCACCCCTAGCTAGTTGTAGATATCGGTTTAACCGCTAGTATTTGCAAAAATTAAATTAAAGTCATGGTTAAAGCGACCTCAACTGTTATTTTTCTCACTTTAACTATTGTCGGAAGCTCACTTTATCTTTCATCAAAGAAATGGGTGACATTTATTTGGAGAATATTTACATTAGTGNTCTCTCTCTCTCTCTCTCTCTCTCTCTCTATATATATATATATATATATATATATATATATATACACACACACTTTATGGTACATATTAACCATTTGTTAGTTGGTAGTCTAGTTCTCTGTCTTTGGCAATAATTTAGTTCTTTGCCTCTAAATCCTTCACTATTTAATTCAATTATTATCAATATATCTTGGTAAATGATAAATTTTCTCAAAGATTAATTGGTTTGATAGTGTTATGTTTGAAGCGGAATATTTGCTTGCAGCGTATGTCTCATATTTAAGAAACAACCGACAAAAACCGAAAAGGTGAAAAAATCAACATAAATCGAACTGACCAAAAACTGACTTAATTGGTTTGGTTTGATTTCGAGATTTAAAAAACTGAATTAATTGTTTTGGTTTCTTTTTCGTTGAAAATCGATCCAAACCGAACCATGAACGTCCCTATCCACGAAGCAAAAATTTAGTATTTACAAATCTACTTACAACTAGTGTATACACTAGTTGTAGATCGGGTTGAGAGTTCTGATAGTTCGAATTGGATATAAAAAATTTTGTTTGAATTTTGGATTTTCGTATTGTCGATTATATAATTCAAATTCAATCCAAATAAGCTCAGATTGGATTACATTTTTTAAGTCGGGTTCACATTAATCGGTTTGAATACTTTATATTTTCGGATATTCAGCCTATAAGTTGAATTGTTTTTTTCTTTTGCAAAAATAAACATCCAATTAACAAAGTATTCATGTCAAATTGCCTTAATAATTATTCATTCCAACTACAATCGTCCAAATAGAGTATTAATATAAGCAATAAAACTATTATCAAAGACATGTTATAAAAGCATTAATAAGGTCCTAAGAATTAACAAGTTCAATATAGAAAGTATTATAACATTTGACTAAGTAATTAATATTGGTTATATGAGTTAATGCGGGTATTGTACTTATTATATTGTGTATATGGGTAATAGGCTATTAATGTTTAAACTGGATAGGGCAAATTACAAGGTATAAGAATTCGGATTTTCGAATATCCAAATATTTAAAGTCCTAAATCCGAAATTCAATAAAAACTTTGAAAATTTTAAAAATCCGAATTCCAATTCGTAATTGGACAACCCAAACCAAATATCCAAAAGTTTGATTTTCAGTTCGAATTTCGGACTTGTTCAAACTATGATCACCCCTAGCTAGTTGTAGATATCGGTTTAACCGCTAGTATTTGCAAAAATTAAATTAAAGTCATGGTTAAAGCGACCTCAACTGTTATTTTTCTCACTTTAACTATTGTCGGAAGCTCACTTTATCTTTCATCAAAGAAATGGGTGACATTTATTTGGAGAATATTTACATTAGTGTAATTTACTCGTTATCTTATCAATCATAAATTTTAGGTTATGGTTACTATAAAATATTGTCTATTAGCTGATATTTAAGCAATTTGGTAGTGTAGAAATATGACCCAAAAAAAAGAAAGAGGGACGTTCACGGAGAAAATTTGAATATAAATTAACTGGACAATAAAAGAAGTCATCCGTAAATCTATATTTACTAGGACTAGGAGTAGTAGTATATAAATGTATAATAAGGTCAAAATACATACATAGGTAATTTTCAAGTATCAGTCTTTCTTTGCAAATAATTTTCAATGGTTGAATCCTCTGGACTTGTAGGCTCAATTTTTAAGAAGATTAGGTTTCCATATAAACGTAGAATAATCAGTAAGTCTTTTTTTATTAAATTCGTTCTTTTTGTTAGATTGAAAAATAGAAAATTCATTATTTCATCAAATATTTATACATGTCAGTTGCAAAGATGATTCTTTTTTATAGTTGTAGTATGCAACTATATAAAACTATAACAAGAAATTACACTGGCTCTTCTTGTTTGTCTAGCTTAGGGTTAGATCAATGCCTCGTTTTATTTGCTCATGTGGTGATTTTTTAGTACAAAAATTGCCTTCCCCTGTTATGCTTGTTCTTCGTTTTACGATGGTGTTGTTCGAGTTAGCTTGCGTAAACCTCGGCTATTTTTGTGGGGTGGTACTTGCTCAACTCTGTCAACCAAAGCTTAGGCAGATGCAGGGGCGGAGCCGCGCTTTTACCCTGTATTTGTATTAAGACATCGAATAAATATGTACAAATTATTAATTTAGAACTCAGTAACTTAAAAGAATTATAATTTTGAACCCATAAGGTTCAAATACTAACTCCGCCTCAAGACAGATGAGAAGAAACCATATATACACTTCTAATAATATATTTTTGGTCTCCGCTAGAATTTGAACATCATTGTTCTTCACCTACTTCATTAACCGCTTTGCTATTATAGTTGTTCGTAATATAATTAGCTTTCTTGTGGTTTCTTTTCAGCGGAGGAACTGTGGTGGTTTTTTAATGGCATTCCTCCCTATTGCTTGTTCATTGCCTTGAACTATTTTATGGCTATCCCCTGGAATCTTGATATGGGAATTTGCATTCTGGTCTTCTTTATCCTCGAAACACTTCAAGATCGTGATTTTCAGTTGAAGTTTTCTAACCTTTCGAAGACCCTACGTAAATTTTTAATGTGATCGCTCTTGACCTCAACACATACACAAGATATATGTACATCTCACCCCTACTCAAAGAGTTGGGGGGGGGGTGCAATTGGAAATTAATGATGAAAAATCTCACTCAACCCTAAAATGGTATTAATTCTTTCCTTTTCTCTTTTAAGGTAGATGTCATATCCTACGATTTGCCACCTAAGATTATGACATATCTTAACTCCAAAGTTTGACCAATCATTTCTAGTGTACTTTATTTTGAACCTAATTGAACTAGTTACATCAAGCCACAAAGCCCGGCCCCTTCTTTTTATTTTTTAAAATGGATTCGGAACTAGTAATAATTTTGGGAAGAATTATAATCAACAATTAACCTCCTTTAGACGTTCCCCAATTAAGAACTTAGGACCAAGAGAAAAGGATGCTTGTATAATGATACCAAACTAACTTTAAAGAAGAGTCTAAATCAAAGAAACTATAATTTGTCCATATAATGCATAACCATAGCTAATAATTTAGTAAAAAGGTTTTTTTTTTGTTCCCAAATTGGTAAAGTGCTCACAAACACATTTTACCTCAATTCATTCCATAATTTACTTTTGAATAACTAAAGTAAAATAATAAGGATGATTTTGTTAGCATGCAAAAAGAGAGAAAGAGCAGCCTGGTATACGAAGCATCCCGAGTTCATGTAGATTTCGGGGAAGGGCCGCACCTCAATGGTGTGATGTAGGCAACCTACCCTAATGCAATCATCAGTGACTGATTTCACGGCTCGAACCCGTGACCTATAAGGTCACGCTAAGACAACTTTATCGTTGCTCCAAGGCTCTCTTCAGCATGGATATATGGACCAGCGATGATGTTAAGGAAACTATAAAGAAGGATAATGAAAAATTACACTTTTAGAATAACAATGCGAACGAATAATCCCAATAGAATATGAGATGAGATGTTGGTTTGAGTTCTCTAGTCTCTTTCCTTTTGACTTATTACTTTGGCTTTACTCTTGCTTATATAAAGACATCCCAATTTTTGTCTATAATAGTAAATATAATGGGGCTTTGACTCCTTAAACATTAAATAAAGAAATGGGCCGGGATAAACGTGTTATAAGTATCCATAAAAACCAAGAAATTAAATATATGTATATAAATATGTTCGGTGTGCAAATAAAGTTCCATGTTGATAGCTAGCTCAAATAAGGTGTAGGGATACTATTAATGGTGTGAGGTATTTGGGAAAAAACCATGCAAGTTTGACCCCAAACGAACAGTATCACTCAATATCTTCCGGCCGGTCGAACCCAATAAAATATAAAGTTGTCTCTCTTTTTCAAACTGTTGCATCCATTGCTTACCAAGAGGATCTGCATTTGTATCAAGTCTGAGTAGTTTCTGTTAGATTGATGATATTATAATTTTGCATGTGACTCTGTTCTTCCCCATTGGCCTATAAGTTTCAAAGTGACTGACAAAGATATATACAGCTAAGTCTTTGGAGTAGCTCAGAAGCAAAAATCAAAGGCTATTCCCACTCAAACTTAAAGCAAGAATTGCATATCATTCGTGTTCTTTTCGCAAAGCAACATATTCAATATATATATATATATATATATATTTTTATATATACATGCACAAGCACACTCATATATAGCACCATGTCCTAGTTCTTTCTCTACTCACTGATAAATGCTTTCTTTTTTTACTCTACTATTTTCTTGGCTAGCTTAAATTAAGTAACAGTAGTACATTTAAGATAGCCAAGAATATGGATTGGATTTCCTCTGATACTTCTTTGAGTACTCGCGATAGCGTTACTAGCCAGATTGGATTGCTGTGGCAGCAAGTTAGAGCTCCATTGCTTGTACCATTTCTCAGAATTATGGTTGTCTTGTGCTTGGCCATGTCTTTGATGTTATTTGTGGAGAGAATTTATATGGGAATTGTCATAGCTTTTATCAAGCTGTTGAGGCGAAAACCGGAAAAGAAGTACAAATGGGAGCCAGTAAAAGATGATTTGGAGCTAGCAAATTATTCTTATCCTATGGTATTAGTGCAAATACCAATGTACAATGAAAGAGAGGTACTTTTTTTTTTCAGTATCTCTTTTAACAGAGTATTTTTGATATATGGCTTGCTTTGAGTATAATGAGATTTTTGAATATTTAATTTATATAGCCGTGGATGCAGCCATTAATGCTTGCATTAGAGTAGTCTGTCTACGTGGGATGCCTTGTGCCCCGGGCTGCCCATATACAGTACTAACGTAAAGACTTTATATTATCATTGTATTTTAACATGTTGTAGCAAGTATATTTATCTTATTTTCTAGGTTACTAATTCCAATTTTTATGAACAGTGGCATGTAGTTATGTTTTTAATGACGTGATAGTGTAAAAAATTATTTATGTTATCAAAGTTAAACTTCTTTTGTTCCTTTGCAGGTATATCAATTGTCTATTGGAGCTGCTTGTAACCTTTCATGGCCAGCTGATAGAATCCTTATTCAAGTTCTTGATGATTCAACTGATCCTACTATTAAGGTCCAACATACCTTAAATTTCTACTTGTAGGAAAAAGAAGATGCACAAATGACTATCATCTTTTTCTACTATAATTTGAAATGAATCTTTCAACAAATCCAATGAAATTTCACAAATGGGGTCTGGGGAGGGTAGTGTATACGCAGACCTTACTTCTATGCTGGGAGGACAGATTAGTTGTTTCCGATACACCCTCGACACAAGTAAAGATTCTTTAAAGTGAACTCCTAATAGTAGTACACCTAATTAATCTGGCATAGACGACTTCTGAAAATGATCCTTTTATTTGTTACTATACACATAAATTTCTACAATAAACTTTAGTTGGTAACCTGATAAAAAAGGTGCGCCATAAGTAGCCTGCTATTACAAGTTAAATTATATTGATAGCATAAAAAAATTGACATATAGCTTAAAGCCCTCGTTTTTGGTAAAGGGAAAGAGTTTAATTGCTGAATGTTTTCTATTAAAACAACAGGCTATGGTGGAACAAGAGTGCAGGAGATGGACAGGAAAGGGAGTGAACATAAAGTATGAGATAAGAGACAACAGGAAAGGGTACAAAGCTGGGGCACTGAAGGAAGGAATGAAGCACAATTATGTGAAGCTGTGTGACTATGTAGCCATATTTGATGCTGATTTTCAACCTGACTCTGATTTCTTGATGCGAACTATCCCTTTTCTTGTACACAATCCTGAAGTTGGACTTGTTCAAGCTCGTTGGAAATTCGGTATATGCCTTATTCCCTAACACGCCATCGATTCTTTTTCATAGCCAAACACGTGAAAATATCTTTCGATTTTTTGGGTGGCATTTAAATTTGAACCATTTAATCTTGGATGTTCCAATATCTTGGATACGTTAGACGGATTAGAAAAAATGGGTTGATTTTGCCACCTCCAGTTTAAGACTTCAATGTGAAGTTATCAAGAGCATTAGTACACAACATCATGATTATTAAAAAAAAAATTAAAAGTTTTTTGTTGGTTTCACATAATTACGTTGAGAGTACATCAAGACCATGAATAGTTCTAATTAAGGCAGTGCAACAACAAATATGTTAAACCCCATTTGGTTTTTATATGCTTTATTACCATAATATTTTATTACTTGAGCTAGTAAAGTTTCATAGTAAAATTGCAAAACAAGAACTTGACAGGAAAAGTAATGGTGGTATTTTAATTGCAGTTAATTCAGATGAATGCTTGTTGACAAGAATGCAAGAAATGTCATTGGATTACCATTTCACAGTGGAGCAAGAAGTTGGATCTGCAACCCATGCATTTTTTGGCTTCAATGGTACGCTACAGCAGAATCCCCCACCCCATTCGCCAAAACAGAAACAATGTGACAACAATAGTTGTGACTTTACTGTTATACCTGATAAAATTCAATAAATAATCGTACGTTTAATTAGACATTTTTCTTGCTAAAAATGGATAATATGGATGCAGGAACTGCAGGGGTGTGGAGAATTGCAGCACTTAATGAAGCTGGAGGATGGAAAGACAGGACAACTGTGGAAGATATGGATCTGGCAGTTCGAGCTGGTCTCAAAGGCTGGAAATTTGTCTATATTGGTGACCTTAAGGTATAATTATAATTTACGGGATCCAGATTATAATACAAAAAATTCAATGTAATCTTATACGTGGGGTTTGGGAAGGGTAATGTGTAAGCAGACATTACCCCTACCTTATGAAGATAGAGAGGTTGTTTCCGATAGATCGTCGGCTCATAGATCCAGACTACAATAACCCATAGAATTAACAAAACTATTAAATAGAACATTTATTAATTAGATTTATGCTCAAGACTAGTACTATGTTCATTTTGATAGCGGTGGAAATATATGGTAGGTAAAGTCTAGTCTCATGATCACTAAACCCCACCCCTTTTTTTTTTGTGGGGAGAAGTTTAAAAATTAAAATTCTGTAGCCGATCATTTCCTCTGAAAGAGTGATGGAAACAAATGATTAGCCATGTGTATTAAAAATTAGCAGAAAATGGCAGTGGAACTATGTCATAAATCATTTTCATAGAAGTAGCTTCCACAATCACTCTGAAAGACAACTGATAGGAAGTCAGATTTAAGCTAAAGAATTGGCTGAAAAGGGTCCCAGAATCTTATATTATCTGCTTTTGTTTTTTACAAAAAATACAACAATAATAATCCCAGTATATTCTCACAAGTGGGGTCTGAGAATTATAGTGTGTACGCAGGTCTTACTCCTATCTAGTGAAGGTAGAGAGGTTATTTCCAATATACCCTCCATTTTTTTAAAAAAATAATAATAATCAAGAACAGTGCAGTGAATGGATCCATAGTTCTATTTTACTAATTTGTTATCTTCACCTAATGGTTCTTTAAAAAATTATATTTTATTACGCCAACAGTAATTGCATTTCAATTTCAAACAAGTTGTGATCGGCCGTATGAATCTTTACTACTTATGTCGCTCCATTTAAGCGTTTTTCATTGTCTCTTTTTAACAAATTCAATTAGGTGAAAAATGAATTGCCAAGTACATTCAAGGCCTATCGTTATCAGCAGCACAGGTGGTCATGTGGACCTGCTAATCTTTTTAGGAAAATGGCACTGGAAATTGCTGCAAACAAGGTGTGTTACAAGCATATATAGCCCATATTTTCGAGCTATTTAACATAAAAATTGAAATTCCAACAAGTAAAATGTCGATTTGATATTGGTTTTTGATCATTGCAGAAAGTCTCTATGTGGAAGAAGTGTTATCTGATTTACAGTTTCTTCTTAGTCAGAAAAATCGTTGCGCATATTGTTACATTTGTTTTTTATTGTGTTGTTATGCCTGCCACCGTTTTGATCCCTGAAGTTCAAGTTCCTATATGGGGGGCTGTCTATATTCCTTCCACTATCACTCTCCTCAACGCTGTTGGCACGCCAAGGTAGAGAAAACAAAAATCTTTTTTCTAATGTTAAAGACCAGAAGCTACGTGCAAATTCTCATTCATTGGTTGAATTATTGACACGTCTTAATTCCTTCTCTTTTTGTGGTGTAGATCACTCTATTTATTGGTTTTCTGGATACTATTTGAGAATGTAATGTCCCTTCATCGGACGAGGGCAACGTTCATCGGCCTATTTGAGGCGGGGAGAGTCAACGAATGGGTCGTGACAGAGAAATTGGGAGATGCCCTGAAGACTAAAATGAGCTCAAAAGCTTCTAAGAAAGATCGTTTTCGAATTGGAGAAAGGTACAAGCTACATTTCATGGAGATTTTCGTCGGGTTGTACCTTTTGTTTTGTGGCTGGTACGATTACTCATTCGGAAAGAATAGATTCTACATATACCTTTTCCTTCAAAGCATGGCCTTTTTTGTGGCTGGATTTGGCTATATTGGAGTGTTTGTTCCAAATTCTTAGCCGATTTTTTTGGAGCAATGTTTGATTCAAGTAGTAATCTTTATTTAAAATTTATGAATAATAGTTTGTAATTCTTTTACAATGTGAATAAGCAGCTAAGACATGTATGTATGCTGCCTATCACTATTGTAGTTATTTATTTCATGTATTGGTCAAAAGAGTTAAGGTATCAGAAGTGAAATGGCAAAGGAGTCATGGGACTTATACCCTAAACAGATATTGTAAGCATCTTTGATTTGTATTTTTGTAGTATATTGGAAACTTTTTTGAGAGTTCTATTTGAAATGCTAAACACAAACAATAACAACATACTGGGGTCTGGGGAGGGTAGTGTGTACGCAGAGGATAGAGAGGTTGTTTCCAATAGACTTTCCGCTCAGGAAAGCATAAGCACCACATTAATGAAAATATAGACAAGAACGGACAGTACCAAAAAACCATATAAAAACAGGAAAAAAACAAACTGTAATATATTGTATATCAAATTCTTGATTTCATTTGTTGCTCTCTTTAATTCTTCTGAAGAATGGATACATTTTTCATTTTGAGAAATTCGTGAACATGCAAATCTAGTTCTGCATGTTGAATGGAAGAAAAAAATACCGACCACGGTGGGAGTCGAACCCACGACCTTTTGATCCGAAGTCAAACGCGCTAATCCACTGCGCTACACGGTCCTGTTATTATTGAAAAACATCTAATTACTATACTACCAATTACAAACGACAAATCCAAATAGACTTTCGAAGATTAAATGTGAATCTTCATCTGTAAAAACAAATGTAGATCTGGTTAATTCTATGAGTTTCTAGAGTTCCATGTTCTCATTAATGTAAAATTAAAAGCATCGCTTTTTTTTTTTTTTAGGCAAATGCTTCCGAATTCGTGCTAGCGTATAAAACAGCCATTTGGAATTTCATAAAAATGGAATTTTGCCCAAATGTCATTTTGAAGGCTTAATTGTAAAAAGTAGTTTTTCAGACAAAATGCATTGCAAGTAATTGAAAAGAGAATACAATAAAGCACGTAAAGAAAATGTGTAACAAACATTAATAATCTATTATCCATAATTTCAAATTAACATAATGAATCAAATCTAGTCCATTAGAGTAGAAAATATCATAGGAGATCTTTATATATTTATTTTTTTCTAGTAAAACTATAAGTGAGCACATAAGAGCATTTCTACATCAAACAGGCAACGCTTGAAGGATCTCATCATGCTATAATTGTGTTGCCCGTTAATCTACTATTCCTTTTGTTCTAATTTGCTTGATACAGTTTTGATTTCAAAAGTCAAATAAATTTTTATATATAATTTAAATATTTTAAATTATTAATTATTACAATAAATTTTTATTTCAAAAAATGTTTAAAGATTCGCCTTCAAAATTAAGAAGTTTGAAACTCTAAAATATGAAATATTCGTGGAGACTTACATCAGCAGAAATATTCCAATATTTTGGAATATAATCTAATACCATCCACCTATCTAATAAATAGCCATATTTGAAGGAAAAAAATAAGATCCAAAAATAGGGACAAAAGGGATAACGTTGAACTTGGGTTTAGTTTTGGTCTGCGAGCCCTATTAAATCCAATCTCATCACCAGTTTAAGTTGTGCCCTTATTCACTGAACTTGCAGCTGCTGACACAAATGTGACACACTTTATCTTCTCTTTTTTGTTTTTGTTTTCTCAATACAGTTATTTTAAATGATGATGGTTCTGGTAAAATTGACTTTCAATACTTTTAATCAGAGGAAGTATAAAAATTATGTTCTTTTTAAGTGAAAAAAGTATGTGTGCAAATACTTATTATGGTGTTATACATTTATTGATCTGATTTTATGCACTTATTATTTGGGGTGCGATTTATTTTTTGGATCTTTGATAAATTCGGGCTGCCTTGTGCACCGTACTGCTCTTTTAGCGAGTGAGTTCTGCAAGTACATCGAAATTGACAGTTGTACCTTTCCGGAGTTCAGAACTTCAGATGCAATGCAACTAACCTCACATGTTCATTAATTTTCGACCACTCCCCACATCAATTACTACCCCTTTGATTTTTTTGTTTTTTGTTTACCAGTTAACCACTGCTACCTCCTTATATTTATTGTTCTCAGCCACCTCATTACCTTTTTACTTATTCTTCACTCTAGTTATTTTACCAAATACTTTTCAGAATTTTTTCTAACAACAACAATAACCCAGTAAAATCCTACTAATAGAGTTTGGGGAGGGTAGTGTGTACGCAGACCTTACCCCTACCCGAAGGAGTAGAGATGCTGTTTTCGAAAGATCCTCAGCTCAAGAAAACAAAAAGACAAAAGGAGACAATAGTAGTATCACCACAGAAATCATAGGAAAAATAGGAACAACATGAAACCCAGAAGAAAGATGCCAAGCAAAAGCGATAGCTAATAAATAGATCCTGCACTAAAAAGTAAAATAGTAAGACACCACATTGCCACTAGTTATCTTAAACACAAACCCTAACAGACTGGTCTCATAATAGTACGAAGTAAGAAAAGATTCAACTACCTCCTAACCTACAACCCTAATACTCGACCTCCACATCTTCCTATCAAGTGTCATGTACTCGAAATTCTGAAGCATCACCATATCCTGCCTGATCACCTCTCCCTAATACTTCTTAGGCCGCCCTCTACCTCTTCTTGTGCCCTCCACTACCAGCCGCTCACATTTCCTTACCGGAGCATCTGGGCTTCTCCTTTGAACATGCCCGAACCATCTGAGCCTCGCTTCCCGCATCTTGTCATCAATGGGAGCCACGTNACGACTCAACTACCTCCTAACCTACAACCCTAATACTCGACCTCCACATCTTCCTATCAAGTGTCATGTACTCGAAATTCTGAAGCATCACCATATCCTGCCTGATCACCTCTCCCTAATACTTCTTAGGCCGCCCTCTACCTCTTCTTGTGCCCTCCACTACCAGCCGCTCACATTTCCTTACCGGAGCATCTGGGCTTCTCCTTTGAACATGCCCGAACCATCTGAGCCTCGCTTCCCGCATCTTGTCATCAATGGGAGCCACGTGCACCTTCTCCCGAATATCATCATTCCTAATCTTATCCATCATAGTGTGCCCGCACATCCACCTTAACATCCGCATTTCTGCTACTTTCATCATCTAGATATGTGAGTTCTTAACAGACCAACACTCAGCCCCATACATCATGGCCGGTCTAACCACCACTTTATAGAATTTACCTTTGAGTATCGGTGGCACTCTCTTATCACACAGGACTCCAGATGCTAACCTCCACTTCATCCATCCTACCTTAATACGGTGAGTGACATCCTCGTCGATCTCCTCTCCCCCCTGGATAACTGACCCAAGGTACTTAAAGTTTCCTCTACTTGGGATGACCTGTGATTCAAGCCTCACATTCACGTCCACTTTCCCCCGCTCAACGCTGAACTTACACTTCAGGCATTCCGTCTTCGTCCTGCTCCGCTTGAAACCCTTAGACTCAAGAGCCTGTCTCCAAACCTCCAGCCTCTCGTTAACACCGGCTCGCGACTCCTCAATCAGAACTATGTCATCGGCGAATAGCATGTACCATGGCACATCCCTTTGAATATGGTGTGTTAACGCGTCCATCACCAAGGCGAACAAGAACGGACTGAGCGCAGAACCTTGGTGTAGCCCCATTACAACCGGAAAATGATCGGAGTTGCCTCCTACTGTCCTAACCCGAGTCTTTGCCCCATGATACATGACCTTAATCTCCATAATGTAAGGAAGGGACACACCTTTTGCCTCCAAGCATCTCCAGAGAACTTCTCTAGGAATCTTGTCATACGCTTTCTCTAGGTCAATAAACACCATGTGCAAATCCTTTTTCCTTTCTCTGTACAGTTCCACCAACCTCCTTACAAAGTGTATAGCTTCTGTAGTAGAACGACCCGGCATGAACTGATTTTCTAAGAGTTAAGTTAAGTAAGGTAATGTTTTAAAATGACATAATTTTCCAATATATTATTGTATTAGGATTTTACTCTAAAACGTTCTGCTATAGGCAATTTTCTCATTTTGTACCGAGATCCTACGTCATTAAGAGGTTGTTTGGTAAGATATATTAGGGATAATACATGTATTAGCTTTGATATTATTAATCTCTCATTTGGTACGTATTTTTCAACCTATATATAACTAATATATCATATTCGGTACTATTTTTATATATAGCATATCATATCATTAGCAATACCATAATTTTTAATACATGAATAAGTATGTATATAGACAGAACTACCCTGTCAAAACTGTTAATTCTCCAAGCTAAACAGTCGATATAAAATAATCCTAGAATAATTATTTCCAATATTACTAATGCACCATATTCAGCATTATTCTTATACACCCTATCAAACGAACCCTAAGCGCAAGCAGGTTTCTTGCCCACCAATTACCTTTGCTTTTTTGTAGAACTTCACTCTCGTGTCATAGAACTTGTAGATCGGTAATCCTACATTCGAATTAACTACGGATAAATGAAAAGTACCAAAAATTATACAACGAATGACGTATAAAATTTGTATTACTCTTCAGTTTGGGAAATAATAGAAGGATGAATACTAATAAGTCTGTTTAACTTTTTCACGGCACACGTACACTAAAAGTAGGTGGCAATTAGTTTCCACACTCTTTTGGGACTCCAAAAAATGGATAAATTTCTTTTCTTCGGAACAAAAATAAAATTCATCACTGCAAAAAGGATAATGGTAATCCTACCATTAAGTACGTCATTTATAAATTTTATAGTAATAAAAGTATATGTCCTACCAAGACACAATTTGAAACTTACCATCCTCTTACCTAGAACGCAAAAATTTACCAGAAAGGATGATCTATTCAGATCTAACATAAGACTGTATAGGGTAAAAATATGGCATGCTAGGTAATTGCACAAGAGAGTGACACGTGAAGCCGAAGGCAGAGGATAGCTAAAACCGAAGACAACTGTTCCATTTGTTATCTGAAAGAATGACGCCCATGAAGATGCAATAAATACCTGTCACCCGGTAGCATTTAATGGGGAATATTCTACAACATTTTGTACACTGCCCGTTACAAAGAATTTGCCATTTATACTCGCCGTTACACATTCTTCAATGACCCTCATAATTTATATTAAGGAAGGGCATGATCCTAGGACCTTGTTCCCTAGGAACAACTATAAATAGTGAGCTCTGCTATTATTGTAAAGGACACAAACTTTCTGGCAAACTGACGCTATAATCTATTCAATTTTACCTTCTTACTTTTTGATTTCATTATTGTTGTGCCTGGAAGCCTTGCTCCCGGAATAATTATTTCTGCTATTTCGTCTTCATATCAGGGCTAAATATTGCATATTTATAGAGTCACTTATCAACGGCTCGTAAACAAGATGTTTGAAAAATATATAGGGAAAACCATGGAAGTTTATATAGACGATATGCTTGTTAAGTCTTTGAACGTAGGTGATTTTCTTAAGCATTTGCAAGAAAGTTTTGACATACTAAGGAAACATAACCTGAAGCATAACCCTGAGAAGTACGTATTCGGGGTCAGCTCTGGCAAGTTTCTAGGATTTCTGGTATCACAAAGGGGGATTGAGCTAAACCCCGATAAGCTCAAGGTCATCGAAGACATCCCGGACCAGCTATTAAGCGTGAAAGAAGTTTAAAGGTTCACAGGGAGATTGACCGCTTTGAGCAGGTTTATTTCCCGGTCATCAGAGAAATGCCACCGTTTCTTCGAGCTTCTCAAAAAGAAAAACAACTTCGAATGGGCCTCGAAATACCAGCAGGCTTTGAGAGATTTGAAAAGGTAATTATCAAGTCCTCCGTTACTATCAAAACTCAAGGAAAGTGAAACACTGTTAATCTACCTGGCGGTCTCGGAGGTAGCAGTAAACGCTGTTTTAATCCATGATGACGAAGATACGCAATCTCCCATTTATTACGTTAGTAGAATTTTAACGGGAGCAGAAACTCGCTACCCATATTTGGAGAAGCTGTCCTTAGCTCTCGTAGTCACCGTTCGGAAGCTGAGGCCTTACTTCTAATGTCACCCGATAGTTATGGTGACCATCTTTCCCCTGTGAAATATCCTTCAGAAACCAGAACTCTCGGGTAGATTGGCCAAATAGGTCGTCAAAATGAGCGAATTCGACATAGAGTATAAACCTAGGACTGCGATTAAGTCACAAGTTTTGGCCGACTTTATAGCTGATTTCAGTCCGGGATTGCTGCCTCTAGCAACCAAAGAAGCAGTAATGGTGTTAGAATCGACATCGGAGGTTTAGACCTTATTTACGGATGGAGCTTCCAATGTGAAGGGGTCCGGACTTGGCATAGTATTAACCACGCCTTCGGGAGAAACCCTAAGGCACGCCAAAAGAATGGTCACATTAACTAACAACGAAGCAAAGTATGAAGATTTGATCGCAGGACTCGAACTAGCCCGGGGACTTAAATTCTGAGGTCATAGAAATCAAATGTGACTCCCAGCTGGTGGTAAATCAGGTCTACGGGATCTGCTAGCTCGATTCCTGGAGTGGTCGATTACTCATATCCCTAGGGAAGAAAATGCAGAAGAGGATGCATTAGCCAACCTCGGTTCATCAACAGGAATGAAGGGATCGGATTCTGGGATAATAGTACAGCTCATGCACTCGGTTCTGGATGCAGATATCTACTATGAGGTAAATACGACCAATTTTGTCTGGGACTGAAGAAATGCGATCATCGATTATATCGAGCACGAAAAGTTTCCCGAAGACTCCAAGGCGTCCCGGGCGCTGCACGCCAAAGCAACGCGGTATAGCTTCAAAAGAGGCCAACTGTACAAGAAATCTTTCCAAGGGCCGCAGGCCCGATGCTTGGGAGCGTCCGAAGATAATTATGTTATGCGGGAAGTCCACGAAGTGATATGTGGAAATCATTTGGGCGCAGATTCCTTAGTACTAAAACTAGTAAGGGTAGGTTATTATTGGCCCCGAATGGAACAAGACGCCAAAGTCCAAAGCTTTCGTGCAAAAATGCGATAAGTGTCAACACTACGCACCACTGGTATATCAACCAGCAGAAGCATTACATTCAGTTCTATCTCCATGGCCGTTCATGAAGTGGGGAATGAATATCGTCGGCGAACGTAAAGTGGTGGATGTCTTGTGTGAGAACATAATTTGCAGATTTGGAATACCAAAAGAGATAGCCTGCGATAACGGGCCAAAGTTTATAGGCGCAAAGATCACAAAGTTCCTTGAAGACTTGAAAATCAAAAGAATCATATCTTCGCCCTATCATCCAAGCGTAAATGGTCAAGAGGAATCGACGAACAAAGTGATTATACAAAATTTCAAGAAGAGATTGGAAATGGCTAAAGCTAAATAGCCCGAGGAATTGCCTGGAGTGCTATGGGCTTACCGAACAACGGCCAAATCAAGCACAGGAGAAACTCATTTCTCCCTTGTGTATGGAGCAGAAGCCTTAATCCCGATGGAAGTATGAGAGATATTATTGCTGACAAACATCACTTGTACTGAAAGTTTGTGCTGAGCTCTTTTTCCCTTTGTCCAGGTTTTGTCCCAATTGGGTTTTTCTGGCAAGGTTTTTAACGAGACAACAACGTAAAGCATACTACGAAGAAGGTTTCAACAGTATCAATAAGAACTTTAATTGCAAGGCACACAAATAAAGAGCCATTACGAAGCGGTTAGATAATCTTTGGCTCGATAGCAAAATTCCCGCCGGGAAATTGAGTTTGCTATCAAGCAAAGGTTACCCGACCGTTCATAAGTGCAAACCACTTGAGGATTGTTGGATAGTCTTTGGCTCGATAGCATAAATTCCTAAGGGGAAGAGAAGTTTGTTCCCGAACTGAAGATTATCTAGCCATTCATTAGTGGAGACCTCGAAGGTGTAAAACTTTCAGTGTTCCAATTCTCATTCTTTGCATTCTAATACTATGGGGAATGATATGAGGATACGACAACAATGATTTCCAGGTCGACTGAAATACAAAAATCGAAAACATAGTTATGTCATCGGGGCCGGGGACTGCGTAGCCAGCCCTGTAGAAACAAGTTGTATAATCTAGCTAGCCACAAGAAATGGCAATTTAGTTTTAGCATAACGAATGCTTATGTTCTTTTTGAAAATGGAAGGAATAAAGTAAAGTTCTTTTATTTCTATCTTGTTTCTTTCCTGAACGATAAATTGATTTTATCATTTAAAAGTTAAATAAGTACTTCAAATGTTAGTATCGTAATGAACAGGAGACGTCCTCTTCAAGAGCACCGTAAACATAAGAGGGATCCCTCTTACAAAAATCCTCACAATAAAGGGTTGATTTCAGAAGAACTTGTTCTCGAAATCCAAATGCTTTTAGGGAAAAAATACACCCAAGGCCTTACATAATCAGACGCAAATAGTAAAACTTGCGCAAAACACGTAAGCAAAAAAGAATGCAAATAATAAAACTTGCATAAATGTTCAAATGAAAAAAGACTCATGAAATACATGAGCAAAAGATGTCCGTATACATAATAAGCGTGCCGAAATGGCACGGATATAAAAGTTGGAAAAAGAAAGGAAAAGCTAAACTGTTGCATCTCCGGAACCCGAAGGAAAAGAAGTTGTCCGCGCCCCCAGGGGAAGTGGGTAGATCCACCGATGGCTCAACATCTTGGCCCTCATCAGTTTGGCTTTCAAAATCTTTGCCTTCTGGTTCCTCTTCAGTTCCCAAAATTTCGGAACCAGAACTAGAAGAACCAGAAGCATCGGGAACTGCGGGGAGACCCCTTTTAGCAGCTGACTCTAGCGATTTCGGCATCAAAGTCAATGATACCCTCTTTAGACTCTTCCAAGGTTTTTCTCCTCATGTTTTACATAACATAAGTATTCTCAACAACAAGGGAAGCCGCTCGGCGCTTGAGTTCTTCTTTAAGTTGGTTAACTTCTGTCGCGCCCCTAACGGGTTTGAGGTGCGTTAGGGCACCTATTTTCAAATAACTCTGGTTTAACCAGTTTGAGTTACCAAAGATCGGGTAATGGTTCAAATTACCTCGAAGAGAAGGTATTAGGCACTCTTCGAGGTCCACAACTGTGGGTCCCTGTCGAACTTAAATTATATGAATTAGTCAAATAGTCAGAGAGAAAAACAAGAAGTTTGAAAAAAAATCATTATTAGAAAGTCCTTGAGTAAACACAGATAATTGGTTTAAAGACAAGATGGGGGGTCCTAAGTTTTTTAGCCTAAAGGATCACCTCGTGCAACATAAATAATACTTTGTAACTCCCTCGAGGTGGGGTGTTACTCATATTATTCAGCGGGCACATACTATCATCTCTTGCTACCCGATTACTATCTTTAAGTTTTTACCTAAAGCGCACTAGTTGATTCTAAACCGTGCACTACCCGTCCCATGCCTATGGCCAAGGAGGCATTTAGACCTCTATTTTGGATGGTTTCTAGACTTAGCTTAGGCTTCTAAGAAATGATAAAACTAGGCGACATACAAAACAAGTTGGACTTCATGTAAAAGCAATTAAGGTTTCAAGTTAGCCTCCACACTTAGACAACAAATGCATGCGAATAAATTTTCACATTAAACGTTAGACAATTTCAGGATTGAGGCAAATTAAAGCCATTAGGCCTTATAAACATGGTTTCTATGTGACCTGGATTCAAACGTACAAGCAGTTTCAGATGCAAGGTGCCGTTTTAGATACAGCTTCTAAGCGACTACACAATTGCCCGCTGATTACAGATTATAAGCGATTAAACCTATAGACATGCTATCTAGGTGATTTACGAAGTAGTTAGCAGTGATAACCATGGAAGATATTCAAAACTACTCAGTTTGATCCTATAAGCATGCTTTCTAATAGAAACAGTGTTGAAAGTTCAATATTAACACTTAAAAGCGAGTGGGATTTCCCTATAGGCAGGATTTCTACAATTAGCGATTGAAACTGGCTTTAGCTCCAATAGGCATGTCTCCTAAGTGAGCAATTATAACAACAACACATTAACCAATTAAAACCATATAGGCATGATTTCTAAAATGCAGATTTGCAGAACATAAGCTAACATAACCCTAAGGTCATAGTATCTAATGAATATGCCGTAATGCAAATTAAAACATTGGTCACTTTATTTCCTATAGACATGATATCTAACAAACATGTAGAAGCAGAATATGTTAAATCAATTAAACACTCAAGTCCTATAGGCAGGTTATCTAACACATATAGTAGCAGAACATGTTCGAGCAAATTAAATACCTATAGGAAGGATTTCTACATGTTTCATGCAAATATTAAAATAAACCCATTTTCTCAATTGTACTAACACTCCAATTGTTATTATAACATTATTACAAGCCCAATGAGTGAAATAAATTACAGAATTACAGAATAGCTATAGTGGGCCTAAGGCAGGCCTAATGTATACCTAGCCCAGCTAGGCCTTCAACACAGTTTCACAACAGCCCAGAAACAATCTCTATTCACACAAAATAGCCCACATCCAGTAGCCATAAAAAGTCCCAGAGGTATAGCCATTTACACAAACCAACTGGTTTATCCAGTCGGTGAGAAGAGGGGGCAAAGTTAAGCAATTAGGAAAAATGTGGCAAAGAACCTTGGACCCTAGTGTGTCAGAGCTCCAAAGGGCTTCAAGAACCCAAGGCAGTGCTCACACTAGGGAGTTTGATAGAGAAGATTTAGGGGAGGGGGGCCTTGGCTTTCAGCCGGCCCAGAATTAGACTCATAACAAGAAACAATCAATGAAAAATAGTAGTAGGTTTGGAAAAGCATTTGCAAACACCATAAGATAATCACATAATGAACTCACGAAGCAAACTAACACATTGGGCAGGGTGTCATATGATAAGAAACAAAGAGCCTGGGATTGCAAAGTCAACAGGCAAGGACATTAGACTAGTAAAACCAAGTAATGCAACCAGTGTAGAACTTAAAGGATTAGATTATACCAAACTCAGGATTACACAGTATAATACAAACATGATTAGATATCATAGAGGGTATCAGTCAAGGAGGATTAGTTTAAAGGATAACAGGTTGTTAGAGGTACAAAATTGGACATGGCAAGGATACATAGAGTGGCAACCATAGTCATAAGAGCATACTACACTTAGAGTAAAGGTCTTAAACAAGCTAAGGCATGCTAATAACATCAATTAATCACTAGAAGTTCAGAATTAGGCAGAGAACATGGAGTAAACCATATAATCAAGGCAGAACATTCGAATTATCAACAACACCAAACTAAACATACTTCATTCTGTCTAAATTAAATAAGTTAGGTGCAAAGACATTATTAGGCTAGCAATTATAAGCAGAATCACACATAAAGAGAGTCAAGGGAATACATTAAGTCATGCAGTTTCAAAGAACATGTTAACATAAGAGAATAAACATTGCGAGGGTTTAGAAACTAACCAGTGATTATTCAATAAACAAAAAAAGAACAATAGTAAGGACCCAGAGTCTCAAATGTGTCAAGTTCCCAAGGGTTTCAAGAACCCAGGGCAGTGCTCACACCTAAGAGATGGTCAGAAAAGTAAAAATCCAGTGGCCTTGGCTTTCAGCCGGCCAAGAGCCAAATAGAACAGAATAGTAAACAAATACAGAGTATTAATTATACATGAATATGGGCTATTATTGCAAACAATGTGCAATTAGCCCTAAAATGCAAATGTAATTATAAAAATAAATGCAGTAAAATATTTAAAACATACATGTTGGTATAAATGATAAGTTTAGATGATTAAATTATCATAAAAATAATTTGAAGGATAATTACTGGATATTTATAAAATAAAATACGGAAATAAATCGATTTAAAGCCTTTAAAAATTATGAAAAATTATAAAAAATGCTTGTATAGGCTTATAAGATAAATGATAATGCATATGTACTATTTTGAAAGTGTATATATATATATATTTAAAAATATGAGGAAAAAATTGGGTATCAACAGCTGCCCCTCTTTACCCGGAAATGATGAATGAGTTGTCGGGTAAATAAATGATGATCGATTTTGACCGAATGGGGTGATTTGGAAAATATAGGCCGAACTCCGATTTCTGAGTTGCCTACATATCCCTGGTTTTATGAAAATCAGGCCGTGTGTAGTTCTGGATCCAGCGGTAGACTAAGCCGATGAAGTTGTTGTAGGAATGGACAGGTTCTTCTAGATAAATTGAAATCGGTATTGTGAATGTACGTACCTTGTAACGGTTATGAGTATTTGAATGGTCATCAAGTGGAAATGGGTAACGGATGGTAGTTGGCTGTATTTGAGGTAGTTACAGGGTGTGAATATTGAATGGAAACTGGAGCGAAGATTGCTCCCGTTGGGAGAACGGTTACCTCCTGGATTACTTGCAAAACTTAAACACAATGCATGCAGGTGTATATTGCGATACTTTAAACATGATGCAAATTCCCTTTGGACCATAAAAGTTGTCTTGGGACGATGGGGATGATGTTCTTAGACCACGATGTCCTGGGCTATGAATTGCATGATAAGGGATTCGCAAGCCATGAAATGATGTTCTCGGGCCATGAAAATGGTGCCTCTAAACTATGACGCCTTTGAATAATGATGTGCAATATTGAGAGATCCTCAGGCCATGGTATGGTATCTTTCGGCTATGAGGATGATGCATTCGGATTGTGACGCCTTTGGACAGAATGGCGATGTTTCAGCCCATGAGATGCAAAGACATGATGTTTGGTCATATGCGAAGCGAAACAAGACCTAGCTTAGTCTTGTGTAATATCGGGGGCAGAGCTTAGCCCTGAGGTGGAGAATAGTGCTAGATTTCAAGTAGCAGAGCATTTGGGGTTACGCAAGGAAAGACAGAGCTTAGCCTTATGCGACTAGGGAGGCAATGTTTAGCCTCATGCGAAATGGGAGACAATGCTTAGTCTCATGCAAGGAGGAAGGATGGCTTAGCCTTATGCAAGATGGGAGACAATGCTTAGTCTCATGCAAGAGGAGGTAGGGCTTAGCCTCATGCAAGTGGGAGACAATGCTTATTCTCGTACAGGGGAAGGCAATGCTTAGCCTTATGCAATTGAGGAAGCATGTCTTAGCCTCATGCAAGCGGGAGACAATGCTTAGTCTCATGCAGGGGAAGGTAATGCTTAGCCTTATGCAATTGAGGAGGCAGGGCTTAGCCTCATGCAAAGGTGGAGACAATGCTTAGTCTCATGCAGGGGAAGGCAGTGCTTAGCCTTATGCAATTTAGGAGGCATGGCTTAGCCTCATGCAAAATAGAGACAATGCTTAGTCTCATGCAGGGGAAGGTAGTGCTTAGCTATATGCAATTGAGGAGGCGGGGCTTAACCTCATGCAAAGGTGGAGACAATGCTTAGTCTCATGCAGGGGAAGGCAGTGCTTAGCCTTATGCAATTAAGGAGGCAGAGCTTAGCCTCATGCAAAAATAGAGACAGTGCTTAGTCTCATGCAGGGGAAGGCAGTGCTTAGCCTTATGCAATTAAGGAGGCAGAGCTTAGCCTCATGCAAAAATAGAGACAGTGCTTAGTCTCATGCAGGGGAAGGCAGTGCTTAGCCTTATGCAATTAAGGAGGCAGAGCTTAGCCTCATGCAAAAATAGAGACAGTGCTTAGTCTCATGCAGGGGAAGGCAGTGCTTAGCCTTATGCAATTAAGGAGGCAGAGCTTAGCCTCATGCAAAAATAGAGACAGTGCTTAGTCTCATGCAGGGGAAGGCAGTGCTTAGCCTTATGCAATTAAGGAGGCAGAGCTTAGCCTCATGCAAAAATAGAGACAGTGCTTAGTCTCATGCAGGGGAAGGCAGTGCTTAGCCTTATGCAATTAAGGAGGCAGAGCTTAGCCTCATGCAAAAATAGAGACAGTGCTTAGTCTCATGCAGGGGAAGGCAGTGCTTAGCCTTATGCAATTAAGGAGGCAGAGCTTAGCCTCATGCAAAAATAGAGACAGTGCTTAGTCTCATGCAGGGGAAGGCAGTGCTTAGCCTTATGCAATTAAGGAGGCAGAGCTTAGCCTCATGCAAAAATAGAGACAGTGCTTAGTCTCATGCAGGGGAAGGCAGTGCTTAGCCTTATGCAATTAAGGAGGCAGAGCTTAGCCTCATGCAAAAATAGAGACAGTGCTTAGTCTCATGCAGGGGAAGGCAGTGCTTAGCCTTATGCAATTAAGGAGGCAGAGCTTAGCCTCATGCAAAAATAGAGACAGTGCTTAGTCTCATGCAGGGGAAGGCAGTGCTTAGCCTTATGCAATTAAGGAGGCAGAGCTTAGCCTCATGCAAAAATAGAGACAGTGCTTAGTCTCATGCAGGGGAAGGCAGTGCTTAGCCTTATGCAATTAAGGAGGCAGAGCTTAGCCTCATGCAAAAATAGAGACAGTGCTTAGTCTCATGCAGGGGAAGGCAGTGCTTAGCCTTATGCAATTAAGGAGGCAGAGCTTAGCCTCATGCAAAATAGAGACAATGCTTAGTCTCATGCAGGGGAAGGCAGTGCTTAGCCTTATGCAATTAAGGAGGCAGAGCTTAGCCTCATGCAAAAATAGAGACAGTGCTTAGTCTCATGCAGGGGAAGGCAATGCTTAGCCTTATGCAATTAAGGAGGCAGGGCTTAGCCTCATGCAAGATGGAGACAATGCTTAGTCTCATGCAATGAACAGATAATAAGTAGTAGCAGAATATTTCTTAGCTGGAAATGTGTTTGCGCTTGGCAGCTTTGTTGTTATGAAGATAGTGATTCTGAGGTGTGCCCGAATTTGAGAATATTTCTTGTTCCTGCATCCAAAGGACAATCGTGAGTTTTACGGGGGAAGGTTGGTTCGTGCCTCCACCTACCTGCTTTGATTTGGTCTGTATCGAAGTCCTGCTTGAGTTACCACGAGTAGCATCTGGCTGTTTCATAAAAATAAAGTTTTTGAAAATGTGCGTGCATATGATGAATGTAGTTATTTAAAATACATTAGTATGCAATATCAGATAAATTAGATGAACCAATGACTGTGACACTTTAGAGACATTGCAACTTTCTTAGAATTTTGAGGGTCCTCCTTAGAATTCTGCCCCAGTTTACTTAGGCGATTCTCTGACCGTTCTGCATATGATGACGTTGGCTGGACTTGCTCCGGAATTTTGAGGGTCCTCCTTAGAATTCTGCCCCAGTTTACTTAGGCGATTCTCTGACCGTTCTGCATATGATGACGTTGGCTGGACTTGCTCCGGAATTTTGAGGGTCCTCCTTAGAATTCTGCCCCAGTTTACTTAGGCGATTCTCTGACCGTTCTGCATATGATGACGTTGGCTGGACTTGCTCCGGAATTTTGAGGGTCCTCCTCAAAATTCTGCCCCAGTTTCTGGTTGTGGGAAAAATGAAAATTTTATTGAATTGTGACCGAACCCACAGGGCTGCCTACGTATCCCCTCTTAAACGGTAATCTGGTCGAGCGTAGTTCAATTACATCAGATGAAGAAATGCGAACATTCTAAACATAATATCTTTTGACTGCATCTAAATTGATAGGATTTGGCCAAATCTCTCAGTCAATTTCTGCGAGTATGAGTGCTCCTCCTGTTAGTACTCTGTAAACCATGTAGGGCCCTTTCCAATTGGGCGAAAATTTCCCTTTGACTTCATCTTGATGCAGGAAGATCCGCTTAAGTACCAGCTGCCCCGATGCGAACTGTCTAGGTTTGACCCTTTTGTTGAAAGCTCTGGACATCCTATTCTGATAGAGTTGACCATGACACACTGCATTCATTTTTTTCCCGTCAATGAGAGCTTATTGTTCATAGCGGCTTCTTATCCATTCTGCATCACTAAGTTCAGCTTCTTTTATAATTCTTAAAGAAGGAATTTCAACCTCGGCAGGAATGACAGCTTCGGTAGCGTAGACCAGCAAATAGGAAGTTACCCCGGTTGATGTGCGGACTATGGTACGGTACCCCTAATAAGGCAAATGGTAACTTCTCGTGCCATTGCTTGTGGTTGTATACCATCTTCCTCAGTATTTTCTTGATATTCTTGTTTGCGGCCTTCACGGCTCCATTCATTTGAGGCTTATATGCTGTGGAATTATTGTGCTTGATTTTGAGGGTCTCGCACATAGCTTTCATTAGGTCACTGTTGAGATTGGCCGCGTTGTCAGTGATGATGGACTCTAAAACCCTGAATTGGCAAATAATACGATCTCTAACAAAATCTGCGACGACTTTCTTGGTTACAGCTTTGTAAGATGCAGCTTTGACCCATTTTGTGAAGTAGTCTATGGCCACTAAAATGAACCTGTGCCCGTTTGAAGCGGCGGGCTCAATTGGTCTAATGACGTCCATTCCAAAAATGGCAAAAGGCTACGGTGCACTCATTACATTGAGTTCATTTAGCGGCACCCGTATCATATATGTGTATATTTGGCACTGATGACATTTCTGAACATACCTGATGCAGTCTGTTTCCATAGTCATCCAAAAATAACCTGCCCTCAGTATCTTCTTGGCTAAAACGAAACCATTTATGTGTGGTCCGCAACTTCCAGAGTGTATCTCTTCGAGCAGTTTGGAAGCTTCTTTGGCGTCAACACACCATAATAACCCTAGGTCTGGAGTCTTTCTATATAGAATTCCTCCACTTTGGAAGAAATGGTTGGATAATCTCCGGAGCGTGTATTTTTTAGTATGATTTGTATGCTCCGGGTACTCTCCTTTTGCCAAGTACTCCTTGATATCACGGAACCATGGATTCCCGTCTGCTTCTTCTTCAACATGAGCGCAGTAAGCTGGCTGATTATGAATCCTTACCGGAATGGGGTCGATGAAATGCTTGTCTGGATGTTGTATCATGGAGGACAAAGTGGCCAATGCGTCTGCGAACTCATTCTGGATTCTCGGGACATGTCTAAACTCTATCTTCGTGAACCTTTTCATCATCTCTTGCATATGATATAGATATGGTAATATCTTGGTATTTTTTGTAGCCCATTCTCCCTCCACCTGATGTACCAGAAGATCTGAATCACCAATTACCAGTAATTTCTGGATATTCATGTCAACGGCCAAATTGAGCCCCAATATGCAAGCCTCATATTCTGCCATATTATTGGTGCACGGAAATCTGAGTTTTGCGGATACCAAGTAATGTTGATTTATTTCTGACACCAAAACGGCTCCAATACCCACTACTTTGAAGTTTGTGGCTCCATCGAAAAACATTCTCTATCTGTCGTAGGCTTCAACGATATCTTCTCCTACGAATGATACTTTTTCATCAGGAAAATACGTTTTTAGTGGTTTGTATTCTCCTCCTACATGATTTTCCGCAAGATGATCTGCTAATGCTTGTCCCTTAACCGCCTTCTGAGTCACATAGACGATGTCGAATTCACTCAACAATATCTGCCATTTTGCCAGCTTCCCTGTAGGCATGGGTTTCTGGAAGATGTACTTCAGAGAATCCATCCTTGATATGAGATATGTGGTTTAGGCACAAAAGTAGTGCCTCAGCTTCTGGGCTATCCAGGTCAAAGCACAGCAGGTGCGTTCCAGCAAAGAATACTGTGCTTCGTAGGGTGTGAACTTCTTACTCAGATAGTATATGGCATGTTCTTTCCTTCCCGTCTCATCGTGTTGTCCCAAGACACAATCGAAAGCCCCATCTAATACGGAGAGATAGAGTAGCAGTGGTCTACCAGGTTCTGGCGGGACCAGGACTGGCGGTGTGGACAAATATTATTTGATTCTGTCAAAAGCTTTCTGGCAGTCTTCAGTCCAACTGGTTGCGGCATCCTTCTTTAACATTTTGAAAATCAGCTCACATATCATGGTTGATTGTGCTATGAAGCGGTTGATGTAATTAAGACGTCCCAAGAAGTTCATCACGTCTTTCTTGTTCTTTGGAGGTGGAAAATCCTGGATAGCCTTGACCTTTGATGGGTCTAGCTCAATTCCTCGGCGGCTGACGATGAATCCTAACAACTTTCCTGCGGGGACCCCGAAGGCATATTTTGCGAGATTTAATTTCAAATTGTACCTCCGAAGCCGATCAAAGAATTTCCTCATGTCTGCTATGTGATCTGTACTCTTCTTGGATTTGATGATGACGTCATCCATATATACCTATATCTCTTTGTGTATTATGTCATGGAAAATAGTTGTCATGGCCCTCATATAAGTGGCCCCAACATTCTTCAGACCAAACGACATCATTTTATAGCAGTACACCCCCCACGGTGTAATAAAAGCTGTCTTTTCGGCATCCTCTTCATCCATCCAGATCTGATGATATCCCGCGAAGCAATCCACAAAGGATTGGAGTTTATGCTTGGTGCAATTGTCTATCAGTATGTGTATGTTGGGTAACGGGAAATCATCTTTGGGACTTGCTCTGTTTAGGTCCCGATAATCGACGCATACTCTGACTTTTCCATCCTTCTTTGAAACTGGCATGATGTTATCCAACCAAGTTGGATATTCAACCACTCTGAGAACCTTAGCTTTGATCTGCTTAGTGACTTCTTCTTTGATTTTTAGACTCATATCTGGCTTGAACTTTCTGAGCTTCTGCTTTACTGGCGGACACATTGGGTTGGTGGGTAGTTTATGAGCCACTATGGACGTGCTCAAACCTGTCATATCATCATAAGACCATGCAAAAATGTCTTCATATTCTTTCAGGAAACGGGTGTATTCTTCTTTCTCTGATGGTGATAGGTGAATGCTTATGCGAGTTTCTTTGACTGTTTCGGAATCTCCCAAGTTGACTATCTCAGTTTTGTCCAGGTTGAACTTAGGCTTGTTCTCAAAATCTTCAACTTCTCTAACAATTTCCTCAGGTATTATATTCTCTTCTTCTATTTCTTTCAAGTCACTATCCTTATGTTGCGTTATCTCATTACATGTCACAGTTGTTGGTTCATCACGATGAGAAATAATAATGCTGTAGAGAGAAAAATATAGAGAATAGTAATAAATAATAAAATAGCAAATCATTGATAATTATCAAGATGTCAAACAAAAGCGATTTTTAATGATTCAAACAAATGTTTCAAAACAAAATACTAAAAATGTTTTAAAAATGCTCATAAGAATTGTTTTCAAAATAAATGGCACTAGCAGCCAGGCTACCCCAAAACTCGGCGGGCCATTGATGGTGTGGCAGTCCAGTTCCTGAGAATAACTCCCTTCTCCACTGTCTGGATGATGAGTCCTTCTTCCTCCTTCTCCTCAACTATTACACTGCAGTCCATGCCTTCATCTTCCAAGAATAGATTCCTTAAACCAGCTAGCGCTTCATCTTCTTCGGATCCCCACATCATATCATCCTGATGGAAGGATTGGCTCAAATATGGTATCGGCTGCTCGAGAGGGTAATAAGGACCATGCCATGGTGGTGACCAATTTTGATACTCGTGCCAGGTGTATTGATATCCCAGTCCAAAGGTCGTGTCGTGACATTTTAACTGTATTAATTCGGTGATACCTTGGAGATTCTTGCCAAGACCCTTGCCGGGTTCATACCCAGTCCATGCCAATATGCTTTCTATTTTGCTACTCCACCATTTGTCCTTCTCGATCGCGTTAAGACGCTCAATGCGATGGTAAGTATCTCCCCCTAACTTCCTCTTATTCTCCACAACCGGGACAGTCTGGTTGGTGTAAATAGGGTTACTCTCGTCTCCATGAATGATCACCTCCTGATGATTCCATTCGAACTACACAACCTGATGCAAAGTAGACGCTACAGCCCCAACGGTGTGTATCCAAGGTCGTCCTAATAGCAGATTGTATGAGGCAGATATGTCGAGCACTTGAAATTCAACATCAAACCAAGTTGGACCCATTTGTAACCAGAGGTTGGTTTCTCCGATTGTGGCCCTTTGAGACCCATCGAACGCTTTTACGTTCATAGTTCCTGTTCGTATCTCATGCAAACCTTTACCTAACCTCTTCAAAGTAGTCAACGGGCAGATGTTGAGACTTGAACCCCTATCTATCAAGACCCTGGCAATGAATTTGTCTTCGCATTGTACTGTGATATGCAACGCCCTGTTATGACTCAACCCCTCTGGTGGCAATTCATCTTCGTGGAAAGTGATCTTATGGCTTTCCAGTACTTGTCCTATCATGTTGGCCATCTCTCCACTGATAATGTTGTTGGGTACATAAACCACATTCAACACTTTCATCAACGCGTTCCTATATGCCTCAGAATTTTGCAATAGTGATAGAATGGATATCTGAGTAGGGGTTATGTTCAAATGATCAACCACAGAATACTCCCTTGCTTGCACCTTTCTCCAAAGATCATCCGCGTCGGTTTCAATGATAGGGTGCCTGGAAGCGGCTTCTTTACTTGTTCCCCCCAAATGCTCGGGCGTGTAAACCCTATCAGTTCTGGTCAAACCTTGTGCTGCACCAGTTTCTTCAATTTTCCCATTTCTTTTCCTTTTCGCTTTTGCAGTATAGTCCCAGGGCACAACATTGGAATTAAAGGATGGTGTGGGTGCTACCGTTACGGTGAATAGTGTGGTCATTTCTACTTCGAACGGAGTTAGCGTGGCTGAGGGCGTTGTTACTTCAACCTCGAACGGAGTCGGTGCGGCTACCTCAACTTCAATCGGTGACTATATCTGTACCACAATAGGTGTGAGAGTGGCTGGAGGCATTTTGGGACCATCCGCTTCTCGAATGAGCCCAATTGACCTCTCTGGGTCCCATTCTTCATCAGTTTCTATCACATTTACCCCCTCGCCCCTATGATCCGGGAGGAGATTATTGCAGACATTAGGTGCAGTCTACTTTGCCTGTATAACTTTGGTATCAATCAGCATCTGGATCGTATCCTTCACTATGCGACATTCATCAATAGTGTGACCCTTCATGCCCGAATGGTAGGCACATATCTTATTCGGATCGACCCATTGAGAGGAATTTTCAATGGCGACAGCGGAAATGGGAGTGACATAACTGGAAGCTTTTAATCTCTCATACAACTGGCCAATAGGTTCGTCAATAGGAGTCTATTGTCTGGGCGGCCTACGGTCAAAATTTGGCCTGGATGTTTGGTAGTTTTGGCGGGTTGGTGGTGAGTGGTAATATGTTAGTTGAGTGTCGTAAGTGTGGTAGGCGGTAGCGGGTTGTTGATATCTAAGAGGTGAAGGCTGATATGTGGGTGGAGGTATTTGGTATGTGAGCGGAGACTTCGGACCTTGGGCTACCATCACAGTCCCTACTTCCTTCTTTTTAGATATACCCCGACTGCAAGGCTTTGTTCGTAGCCTAGAGTGCCTCGAAAATTGTTACCATCCCGCTTTTGATTACCTCTTCTATTATTTCTCCAATTTGATGATGTCAGAGAATTTATGATTTTCAATAACTATCAGCCTCTCAAATATTGCGGATCCTGGGCCCGGACAAAGAATTTGTTCGTTTGTTCTTCTTCCAATACTGGCCTTACTTTTACAACCTATGATCTCCACCGAATAGCATACTCGCAGAAAGATTCTGTCGGCTTCTTCTTAAGATTCTGGATATAGAAGACGTCTGGTTCATTCTCTGTGTTGAATCTGATCCGATCCATAAAATCTGACACCATGCTTACCCAATTAATCCACTTCTTTGGATTTTGACTGATGTACCAGGATAGGGAGTCTCCAGTGAGGCTCCTCATGAATAGCTTCATGCGGATTCTTTCATCTTTACCAACCCCTACGAGTTTGTCGCAATACGTCCTTAGATGTACCTTTGGATCACCTGTCCTGTCGAACATTTCGAACTTAGGAGGTTTGTAACCCTCTGGCAGTTCTACGTCCGGTTGAATACAGAAATCCTCATAGTTCAAACCTCTGATGCCTTTACCACCTTCAACACCTTGGACTCGACTTGTAAGCTCCTTAAGTTCTTCCGCCATGGTCTTGATGAGCAGGTCCTTCTCGACGGATTCCGGTGTATACGGGGTTTGTTATGAAGTGTGGGGTAAGGTTTCCACGTATATGGGGTTACTTTGGTGGACTTTAGGGATTTGGGTGTAGTGGTGATCATTGGTTGAGTTTTGAGCATCAGGAGTAGGTTGTGGTGCATTTTGAGGAGTGTGGTAGGTGGTAATTTATGGGTACTGGGTCGGATAATGATGATGTTGTGGAGGAGTTGGTACTGGTGGAGGATTAGGATTTTGGGGAGGCGTGGCGTATTGATGAGGTGCGGGAGGATTTTACGGGTGCTGGTTTTGTGTGTTTTGAGGAGGTGTTTGGTTTTGGGCATTTTGTTGGTTGATGTCGGGAACATTCAGGGTAAGGGAAAGGTTTGCCAAGTTACGGACCTGCTTAAGTTCCCCTTGTAACTCCAGTATCTTTTGCTCTAACCGTAAAACCAAGTTATTCTGCGCCGGAGTACTTCGACCATCTGAAGTTTCGACATTCTCGGCGTGCACAACGTTGTCTTTCTTGATACCACTCATATCGTCCATCATAGCTTTTCCTTTGTTCTTGGGATCACTTAGAGGAGAAGGAGGTGGAGGACCTCTAGATCTGGTATGATATGTTGTTAATGCCAGTATGCACGAACCGGCCTTAGGGGATGGGAATAAACAAAGAAAAGAAGAAAAACAAAAGGTAAACAAGTCAGTAAGGAGTATTAAAAGGATATTTACGCTATTTAAACACGCATTGCAGAATTATAAATTCGCGTCCTAATTTGGGGACCTCATCATGCCCGATGTAGGCCTAGCGACATATAGCTTTGGAGAAAACTCAATGCCGATAATTGCTTCATTTCATTAATATGATAAATAGACCAAATCTTTACTAAAACGATAATAATTATAAAGAGTCACTAGTGGCATTTGCCTTATTACAATCAAATTCTAAAACGAATCTAGAACAGATATGTCAATCAGATTCCCCAGGTCGCATATGTCCAACAGCAGATACGCCCTTGCTAGATGTCCTCCTTCATTTCCCTCTGCATTCTGACAATCCGAGATCCTTTTCCTCATCTTTCCCTTAAGTTCCATCAAACCCTGCTCCAAATACTCCAACCTTTATGTTGATTTAGTAGCAATTCCCCTCAATTCATTGATTTCTTCCATGTCCACTTTATGTTATTCTAAATGCCTGGCCTCAGATTCAAAGACCCTTTTGCGCAACCTCTTGTATTTGACTTGTGCTTCAGCAGCATCGTCTATGACCCTATTTCTTAAATCAACCCCTGGTTTGACCTCTCCGGCTATGTCATCGACCAACCATGATGGGTAGAAGTACACATGACCGGCATGATACCTGTCTGGCTCGATGGTATCTTTCTCCACAATAATCTTTTGATGCCACATGTGTTGTGCCTCGAACTTGAATGAAATGGCATTCCCTTGGAAGTCTGCTTTGTAATGAACCATTTTGGAAACTCGTAGTATAACATGTTTTCTCCCAGCTTGCCTCATGACTTTGATAGGAGCATAAGGATAGATTCCCCTTAATCCGATTAGCACTAGATGAGGAACATCTCTCGATCTGATGATGAATTCACTGCTAGGGAACCACTCGAACATCCAATGTACCTTGTCATCAGTCAAATTGCTAAAGAAATGTACCCAGCTCACAGTGTTTCCCGATTGTGCAAACCTGTCTAGGATAAAATTCATTCTCTTCGAATGGTGATAAGCTATGTGGTCATTCTATGGTTGTCGCGAAAATTCTTGACGGCATTGTTCTATCTGAAGGTGTTTCAACAACCATATTTGCAGCAACAGATTGCAACCCTCGAAATGCCTATATCCCTTTTTGCAACGGTCTAAGGCTCGGTACATCTGAGCCATGATCATTGGGACAATAGTGTAAGTTTGCCCCTCAATTCCTTCTATTAGGGTCTTAGTGACCATAGCTAGGCGAGTGTGGATCCTTTCCCCTTGTATCGGGAATATCAACATCCCTAGAAAACAGACAATGAATATAAAAACCCGGCGGTGAATCCAGCCCAAAGAAGTGATGGCAAATTCATCATGGTAAAGACGATATAACTTGTTGTGACCATAACGCTCGTAAAGGAAGTCGAATGGTATGTAAGATTTCTTTAAACAGACTAACTCATCATTTTTCCTGAAACCCATCATTTTTAGGAAACCTCGAGAAGTACGGTTTTCTGGTACCAACAAGCCAGGGCTATCCCATGGGAGCCCAGCGAAGCCTCCTATATCCTCTAGAAGGGGAGTCATTTCTATATCACCAAAACGGAAGACGACCCTCTTCTTATCCCAGAACATGATGGCAGCCTCAATTAACACATTGTTCGGCTGAATATCTAACAAAGAAGGTAAATTCTCGAGAACTCTTTTCACATGGTTTTTGTAACTTGGCGAGAGATTTTCCCACCAATCTAGCAGCAAAGGTGGGATACTTCGAACCATGCCGAACCTGGGGACTTCGTGCCTCATTTCTACAAAACAAATAAAGTTAGCCCTTTCCCCCTCCGGATTCGACTATTTACACATTAATGATTAGCATATCGGCACCTTTTCTCCAAATAATGCACATATCATGATTGTACCCATTGGAATTTAAGGAAATCCCGACGGGCTTTGGACAAGGCTTGCCTAAAAGAGTTATTACGCGGACAATATTCTAACCCATACTAGGTCTAGACATGATGCATGCACAGTTAATATTAGAGTGGGGATTTCTAGAAGAGTCTAGATCGGTACCCTCAAGTGGACAACTTGAGAGGGGAAGGCACGGAACCGTCGATTGCACCGTTGATCGACTAGTTTTACCGCAAATAAACCTTTCCAAATTTAAAAGGGTGATTTAGGAAGAGCGCGGACACTCATCAAGCGCTGCTATGGTATTAATTACGCACGAGTGGAATATGATGTGGAGCATGCTTTATGCAAAGATAAAACAATACGTTATCAAGTATTTTGCATGATGAAGACGGTAAATGCAGTATTAAATGAAACGGAAAGACATAAAAAGAAAGAACAACAAGGAAGAAGTTAATTTGCGCAACATGAAAGAATTGTAATAAAGCAAGCAAGGGGGTAGGGGTAGAGAGAGACATGATGTAGCAAATTTACAAATGTTTCGGAGCAAGTGAACATGACTAGAAAATAAAGGAAAACGCACATTGTAACCAAATTAAGCAAAGATTTGCATATTAATACAAATTCAAAATAGAGGGAAATAGGGGAAAGGGTACGCATGTAGCCATAAAAAGGGAAAATGGAAGCGGGATTTTCATGTAACGATAAAGAACAAGGAAACACATTCATCAAAGAAGACTAATTCATATAGACCAAGTTTGCTATGGTAAGAGCCTAAAAATATCCCCAGCAGAGTCGTCATGCTGTCGCGCCCCTCTTTCTCGCGAAATCAGGTTCGACACGTGATAACTCTTTTAAAAGAAGGTGTTAAAAGAGAGAGTCGCCACCTAACGGGTTTGAGGTGCGTTAGGGCACCTATTTGCAAATAAATCTGGTTTAACCAGTTTGCGTCACCAAAGATCGGGTAAGGGCTCAAATTACCTCGAAGAGAAGGTGTTAGGTACTCTTCGAGGTCCACAACTGTGGGTCCCGCCCGAACTTGAATTATATGAATTAGTCAAATAGTCAGAGAGAAAAATAAGAAGTTTGAAAACAAAAATCATTATTAGAAAGTTCTTGAGTAAACACAAATAATTGGTTTAAAGACAAGATGGGGGTCCTAAGTTTTTAGCCTAAAGGATCACCCCGTACAATATAAATAATACTTCGTAACTCCCTCGAGGTAGGTCATTACTCGTATTATTCAGCGGGTACAGACTATCATCTCCTGCTACCCGATTACTATCTTTAAATTTTTACCTAAAGCGCACTAGTTGATTCTAAACCGTGCCCTATGCGTGCACTACCCGTCCCATGCCTATGGCCCAGGAGGCGTTTGGATCTCTATTTTGGATGGTTTCTAGACTTAGCTTAGGCTGCTCAGAAATGATAAAACTAGGCGACACCACAAAAAAAGTTGGACTTCATGTAAAAGCAATTAAGGGCTCAAGTTAGCCTCCACACTTAGACAACAAATGCACGCGAACCAATTTTCACACTAAACGTTAGACAATTTCAGGATTGAAGCAAATTAAAGCCATTAGGCCCTATAGACATGGTTTCTATGTGACCTTGGGATTCGAACATACAAGCAGTTTTAGATGCAAGATGCTACCTTTATAGACGTGATTTCTGAACAACTCTACATTTTAGGGAATCTGGTATTGCGAGCTGATTGTTGAAACTACAGATTACAAGTGGTTAAACCTAGAGACATGATTTCTAGGTGATTTGCACAGTAGTTGGCAGTGATAACTATTGAAAATACTCAGAATTACCCAGTTTGATCATATAGGCATGCTTTCTAATAGCGGCAGAGTTAAGCAATGAAACAGTATTGAAAGTTTAATTTTAGCACTTAAAGCAAGATTTCTACGATTAGCGATTGAAACTGATTTTAGCTCCTATAGGCATGTTTCCTAAATGAGCAATTATAACAACAACGCATTAACCAATTAAACCCTATAGGCATGATTTCTAAAATGCAGATTTGGTAGAACATAAATTAACAGAACCCTATGGTCGTAGCACCTAATGAATATGTTGTAATGCACATTGAGACATTGGTCATTTTATTTTCTATAGGCATGACATCTAGCATATAGAAACATAGTATGTTAAACGAATTAAATACCTATAGGAAGGTTATCTAACACACACAATAGCAGAACATGTTCGAGCAAAGTAAACACCTATAACTATAGTGGTTATACCTAGCCCAGTCAGGCCTTCTATTACATATCCAACAGGCTTCACCACAGCCCAAAAGTCATAGCCAATCAAACCCAGAAAAACAATCTTCATTTACACAAAATAGCCAAAACCCAGTAGCCAGAGCTGATCAACAGCCATTTACACAAACCAACTGGTTTATCCAGTAGGTGAGAAGAGGGGGCAAAGTTGAGCAATTAGGAAAAAGGTGGCAAAGAACCTTGGACCCTGGTG